>CAUYUJ010015271.1:692907-723394 GCA_963575745.1 Prorocentrum cordatum
ATATTTCAAACCCTCGATGCCCGCCCTCTTCTTCTTCGATCGTGCCCCCTTGGGGCCATATACTTTTCTCACCTGCAACGTGTATTTCATGCAGCCCCTTAGGCAGGGAAAGAGAGGACGGATGGAAGGAAGGGACAATGGGGAGGGAGGATAACGGGGCACGAGAAACAGTAGCACGAGAAGGGCTAAGAGCAGAACATACGTGGCAGAGCCAGACGGGCAGATCGGGCGGGTAAACCCTAACGGGCGGGTCGGGGAAGCAGGCCCAGGCGACCCGGTCGAGCAGGCGGGTTTCTGAAGCGTGCGTCCTTCATGAATCGTAAAGAACTCTCAAGCAATAGCACGATCCCCAAACCAATCGCCAGGAAACCCACAGTGAGAGCACGTTTCCTGAGTGCTGGGGGCGCGGCGTCTGAATAAATGGCGAAGAAGTCCCACGCGAAAGCGCGATTCCTGTAGAGCTCGTGAAGAAGTCCCGCGCAAGAGTGCGACTCCCCCAGCGCAAGTTGTGAGGAAGTACCAGACGGGAGTCGTTGTAATTGTGACTCGGCGGCCAGGGGGCCAATTTGGTCACCTTCTTTTTGCCTTGCAAAAACTGGGTGCGAGCCTCGGGCGAAGCACTTCAATCGAAACAGTGCAACGTGCCCCGAAGGAGGGGATCAACAACAATCAGTCTGTACATATGAGAACTGAACCAAAACAAAAACAACAACACCAATAACAATAACCACGACGACAACGACAACGACAATCACAACCACAACCGCAACAACAACAGCAAAACAACAACAAACACAACAACCTCAACAACAACAACGACAACAACAACAGCAACAACAACAGCGACAAGGACAACAACAACAGCATCAGCAGCAGCAACAACACCACCAACAACAACACCAACAACCACAACATTTACAACAACAGCAAACACAGGAGCAACAACACACCACCAACAACAGCAACATCAACAGCAACAACAACAGCAACAGCAACAGCAGCAACAACAGCACAAACAGTCCATACCGCATAATCTCGCTTCAGCCACGCGCCCAGGGACAGTGAATGACCGTTCGCCCCCTCACTCTAATATCCACATCCGCCGCCCTCTGAGGTCCAAGGACTTCTGCTCCCCAGGCGGTGGATATGGATAAATCCACGCATGGCAGTCTTTCTCGCACCCTCAGCATGCGAGAAGAGGACAAGTTCGAGCATGTACTACGCTGGAGATGTCTGAGGCGGGACGTCGCAAAACAGGGGCCACAGCGCCAGGAGGACTCGTGACCGAGGCCCGCAGTGGCTGGAGTCGCCCCTTCGTTTCTTGCTCAGCATCGTTCAATTGACAGCACTCTGGTGGTGACTGCCTGAGCCTCGATCTATCCAGACGCCCGATAATATATTGCGAAGACCTTCTTACGGCCGGCGCCGCCGACCCTGAATAGCGACGACGACGACGACGACGACGACGACGACGACGACGACGACGACGACGACGACGAGCGCTCTCGGGGGCCTCTTGGGGATAGTTTGGGGGGCCTCGTGGGAAGCTCTTGGGGGCCGCTTGGGGGTCTCGTGGGGGCCTTCCCAGGCTTCCTGGGGGGTTCTTGGGGGCCTCTTGGGGCCTCTTGGGAGGCTTCTCAGGGGCCGCCTGAGCCTCGATCTAGCCAGACATCTGACCAAACATTATTTATCCAACCGCGGCCCTCCCCCTTGGGGGCAGTTGTTCGTCCTGGACTTTTTTGTGATTGCTCCAGGCCCCGATACTGGGCCCCAGAAGCCGAAAACCAGAAAAATTGCCGGGATCGACACAGAAATCTCGCAGGAGATCCGGGTCTCGCTCTGTGTCGCTCCGCGCCCCGCGCGGCGTGATCTGCACCGGGCGCGCACACCTCCCACCTGGCGAGCAGGTCCAGTCCGCGATCCTCTCGCAGCGTGGCCCGCTGGGCATACCTCGAGGCCGGACCCGCTGATCTGCCGCCCTTTTGCGCGGCGTGCCCTGCAGCTTCCCCCTGCGGAGCCGGCCTCGGAGGGCTCGCGCGCGTCATGGCCCCTCGGGGTGCCCACCAGGAAGCTACAGGGAAGTCGGGTGCTCATGGCGCGGCTGGCCTGGACGAGAGCTGAGTATACGTGTGGCCGCGCGTCCCTCCCGCTCTCGGCCCCCGGGTGACCAGGCACCAAGGATCCGCCACAGACGCGAATCCAGCAGGCGGCCTCCGCACGTTGCACACGTGAATCCAGCCATGTGTTTCTCCAGTTTGCTGGTCGATCGTCGGGCCCTGGCTGCCAGAGGTCCCATCCGCCCTCCTCTTCCTCGCTCCCCCTCCTCCCCCTCCGAGGCGCTTAGTGGGCAGGAAGGGTCTGCCCGCAGCCCTTCCCCGCAGATGACCCCCTGGTCACCACCCGCGGCTTCCGGGGTGCGCACCAGCTCTGCCGCTCCCCTGTGACAGCGCGCGAGCTTGATGCGCCGTGGTGCATGCCAGTCTGTTGGAAGGCCTTGGGACCGCCGCCGCGCATTGCATAAACAGACGAGGAAGAAGAAGAGGAAGAGAAAGAAGACGAGCAATGTTGATCATTATAGTAATGATAGGCATAAAGATAGACACAATCATAAGAATAATATATGGTCATAGCGCCATAAGAGAGACGCTTCGGTCGCTCACTTCAGAGGGCCATTGGTCGCGGGCGAGGCTGATGAAGCACGGCCTGGTAGAGCCTGCTTGCTGCCAGAGATGTGAAGACCCTGACGGTCGTTTCACTTCGGCACAGGTGCCACACATGTTCTGCTCCGACCAGCCTGAGGAGCGAACGGGCTTCGGGGCTCCATCGTGCGGGGGCCCCTTGGGTCAGGGATTTAGCTGCCTCGATACGCCCGTGTTGATACGCAGCACGTGCCGCAGTCAAACCGTCCGTGTAGATACGCTGCGTGTTGGCTCGGCGTATTGGCCCGCGCTTTGACGAACGCACCGCGTCAAGCCCACGCTTTCAGCGTACGTGTTGAGTTCCGTGTTAATACGCTGCGTGTTGCGTGTTGCGCATCGGGGCAGCGAATGCCCGGGAGTGGGGACAGCCGAGGCCAAGGGAGCCGCTTCGCTTGCGGGGCATGCTCCCCCGAACCCCGCGAAGAGCTGCCGGACGTCCCTGGCCGGGGCCTGGGCGGTCCACCTGCCAGGGCGACCAAACCTGAGCTACACGGTTACGTCGGGCGTGTCCCTTTGCAGGGGGAATCTTCAAACATCAAAATCGCAGGGGGACAGGCCCGAGCTAAAGTTACGGTCAAGTCGGTCGTGTCCCTCTGCAAGAGGAATACTGTGCAGGCGCGGTCGCAAGAAACCCTCGCAAGAAACCCAACCCTGAAAACCCGCGCGCGAAGTGCACCTGAGGAGAACCCCGGAGCACTCTGAACGCAGCAGTTTCTTCGACGGCCGTGGCAAGTCACCGCGCAGCGCGCGCAGCGAAGAAACCCAGGACACCCTGACGAAAGGCAAATGGTTTCTTGGTGCGCGCCCCCGCTGTATTCAAAGGTGGCCAAAACATGGTCGGGGGACGATTTTGCTTGCTTGTTTGGCGTCTTAGGGCAGCTACCCCAAATGGCGGCAATTCTGGCAGAGTATAACCAATCGCTTATTCCGCGCCGCGCGATCCCCAGCCGCAGGGCCCCCACCTCGCGGCGAGGGCCCGCGCTCGGCACAATCGCGCGCTGGTGCGCAATGCTGATCGCCAAGTCCAGATCCCGCACGGCGCCGCACTCAGCGGCTAAGTCAGCACATGTGGCCGCTCTCCGTCGGACGCGGCGACTGCGGCTGCGGGGCGCGCGGTCGGGCGCGGGAGGGCGCTCGTCACCCGCTCTCCGCGCGGCTGCAGGCAATTTCTATGCCTCGCTAACTAGTGCCAACAAGCTGTTCCACAGGGCGTCGGGACGGACGCCTCGCTCACTGTCGGCGTCGGGAATGGGCTCAAACCATCCGATTCGCGCGAACTGCAGCTGTAGCGCGAGTATAACGCGTCGCCCCAGCAGTTCCACCAGCGCGCAAGTAGTGACAGGAGGAAGCGTTGGCAAGGCATTATGCACTTCATGAAACGGCGACATGGTTCCTTTCTGGCCGAGATCCCTGCCTCGAACCTGCGTCGGCAGCGCCATGATATGCGCAGCGGCGCGACTGGCGCTGGGGCGAGACCGCGACCCCCCAAACGACTTGGGACTTGCCAGAGCGCACGACAATTCTGCCCCAGCCCGCGCGAGGCGTGGCTCGCCTCTCACTGGAAAGAGGGGGCCGCAATGAAAACCTTTCTGCTGCGCTTCACGCCGTGGCCTGCGCGCGACCGCGCCCGCGCTGCGCCCCGCCACTTTCCGGCGCGTGCTCGCCGAGAGAGCGCGGGCAAGGAATGCGCTTGGAGCGAAGAACTCCGCCGCGCTCGGCTGCGGCGTCGCAAAGTTCGCTCCTAGCAGACACAATGATTCGCACTTCTCTCACGACGGGAGGTCGGCGACATTTTCCTCCGACGGCGCGCGGTCGAACCAGGCCCCGCGTCCGACGCGCGCGACGAGGTGCCACGACGCATGAATAATTCGCGAGAGGTCCCAAGCGGAGGCGCGGCCACTGCGCGCCGCTGCCTCCGCTCCAACGCTGTCGGACCACATGGCAAACCGACGATTTGCCTACCTTTCGCAGGAAGTAATTAGCCAAGAAAGTAACTAGCCAAAATTAGCGCTATGGCGAGCAACTCGAGCGCCATGATCTGGGAGTCGCTTCGCGGTGCCAGATGCGCCAGCAAGCCGTCGCCCGGCGGGGCGTCAGTCCTAAAGGGAAGGCCGTCGATGGATAGAGCGGTGGCTAGCCTCGGCTCGGACCCTCCGCGGACGTCCGCACAAAGGTGGCGGCAACCGCGGCTTGGCCTGGTGCACTCTGAGGTCCAGTACGTCCGCCCGCCAGGAAAGCGCGAGAGCCAGCGGTCCTCGGACCTCGCCACGCCGCGAATGCTGTTGCGAGAACAGAAGTTGGATCATCGCACGCCGTAGCCGTTCGAAGCAGCCATGCCCTGCCCAGCTGAGGGCGCCAGCCAACTTGCTGGCCTGGCTGGCGCATAACTTCTCGGCGTCGAGCGCCTGCCTGATCAAGGCCACCCATTCGCGCCTTCTTCGGCGCCGGGAACAGGTGGATGCCAGTCAGAGAAAACTTCGCGTGCAAGCCTAAGATCTCCAGCGCGTCGCCACACTCCAACTTTCTGTCGGATACTGCTCTTGGACCCAGCTACAAACTCACGAGTCCGGCCACAGAGGCCATGGTGTGCTCCTTTGCTTCAGACGCGCACGGGCCACAGAAGTCTTCCACGTATCGGAGGGTAGCGATTCGTCGGTTCGGGCGAGATGAGCCAGGGCCGCGCCCGCGCGGCCCCAGCCGAATACCGCGGCCAGCGCTCCAAACATCATCGCTAAACGACCCGCGACCCAAGTGTTCCCGTCATGCACGTAGGTACTGTACGCGGCCCACCTGCGCTCAGGTGCAATGGGGATTCGACGAGAGGCGGAATCGATGTCCGCCTTGAACAGAGCCGGCGCGCATCCATGCCGATCGCGAAAGAAGCGTATCGCGTCGACGAGTACTTCCGCGCCGTCGAGTTGCAGTCGCTCCGCAGTCTGGCACGTCGCGTTGACGCCGCCCCTGGACTCATCGCCCACAGCGCGGATTTTTGTCGCCCCATCTTTTGTTACGCCCTGCTTGATTGAAAACCGTGGCGAGAGGCGCACCCTGCTGATGTCGGCATCGGCCATGAGAACCGGAGACGCCATCCGCGACGCGGCTGCGTCGGCAAGCGCGCCATCGCGCAGCGCCGAGGAATTCGCATCCCCCCTTAGAGACGAAGCAATCAATCTGTTGTGCGCTGCGGACGAGGCCCGCAAGGTCTCGGCGGAGATGGGCTCGGGGAAAGCCTTCGCGGGGCCGCTCCCCGCGCGGGGCAACTTGCCGAGGAGAGGCGTGCCGTTGCGAAACAAGTCAGCCGCGCCCGGGTCGCCGTATCTCGTTATGTCGAGCAGCTCGGCCAAAGGCGACCCGTTGGCGCCGTCGGAGATGGCTCTCGTCGCTTCGTCCGCGCCATCGAACCAGCGTTCACTGATCCGTCCTGGCGGAGCGCTTGGCCCCAGTCTTCCAGGCGCGACAACATGTTGTCTCGGTGGCGCGTTACTTCAGCGCATCCCATGGGCGCTTCCCGTTCACCGGCGCAACGCGCATCCCTCCCGATACCCCGGGAAGGCGCGGTAGGAAAATTATATGTGAGTGCATTGGTAATAAATTCAATATTCTTCTCGTCACCCGTGACGAGCTTGTCTGCCGCGCGACGGGCCGCGGCGCTCGCGCGCCTCGAGCCGCGGCTCGACCGCGGCGTCGCCTTTCAAATGTTCGCGAGTCACGCCCGTCGCGGGCGGGCCCGCGCGGGCGCAATTTCCCGGTGATGATGCCAGCGTAGGCGGCGCAGCGCGCACCCCCGCCGCATTGGCGCTCCGCAGGGAAACTTGCGATTAGCTCGACAGCCTCGCCCCCGTGGCCTTCAAATGCCACCTCTGGGCTCTGAGCAACGCCTGCTAAAAAGACCGGGGCCGACGCCGCACGCTCGCGGAACGCGCGGCGCTTGCCGGGCGCCGCGCGTCGAGTCAGCGTTCCTGATATCTGGCCCTCTTAGCCCGCGGCTCCCCGCAGTCACCGCGATCGCCCCCCGGAGCGGCAGAGGCCTTGCCTTTGCTGGCGCCCTTTGCGCCCTTGCCGTTGCCCTTGCCGCCTTGGCGCCACATTTGCCGCCTTTGGCCCCGCGGAATGCCGCGCGCTCCTTCGCGCCCCCGTCGTGCTCAGCTTCCGCTGCCTGGAGCAAAGTCGTATCCACCGCAGTGACGGGCGTCTCAATGTTCATCGATTCGTCGCACGCAATAGACCTTTTCAGCCCAGCTGCGCCGGCAGAACTCAACATATACGAGCGCCAGCTGGCCGCCCCGATTGGCCCGCGGCGCCTGCGCGGCCGCGCGGCGCGGGACGCGTGCAGAACACACGCGTCGCGCGACTCCATTTGCGCTTGGTGAATCGCGAGTTTTGAGGGCAATCCGACGGTGGCTGACCGTCGCGGCCAACGACATTTGACGGGTGCAGACGCAAGCTGCGGCGCACCTGCGCGCAGGCGAAAGCCGCGCTTAGTTGCGCGCGCGGCGCAGGCAAGTTGTCGCGCACATCTCGAACGCTGAATGCAATTGCGAGAAGGTCCGCGATCTGGATTTGACCGAGCTGACGGCGCCCTCGCCCTCTGTTGCATCCTTCACGCTTTCTACCTCTGCCCGCATGGGCAATAATTCCTGCGAGTCTGAATGGGCAAACGGGCGCTTGACGCCGCGGCGCAGCAGCTTCTTCACCTCATTGTCTAATTCATCCACCGCCGCGGAACGCGGCCAGAAAGGCCAGTTTATGTCCTTGAGGGGACAGCTCTTCAACGTCTCCTGTAGGCCGACGTGAGACCAAGGTTCGGCCGCAGCCCCGCCGCGGGGCGCGCTGGCAGCGGATGCCGAGCCCGACGCGCGCGGCTCCTCCTCGAGCATGGTCTTCGCGTCGGACATTACCCTGGCGAGGAAGGGCTGCTTGCCTGTAGTCAGATCGCAGCGACTCCGCGGGCGCGAAAGCCAAATCGCGCGCGGACGTCAGCTCGTTCTCCTGAGCAGGCGCGCCTTCGCCGAACCCGCGGGCGGACGTGTCGCCTGGCAAGCGCGCAATTCGCAAGCCACTCTCCGCCGCGTTTGGCATCGCCACGAGATGCCAGAAAATCTGGCAGAGACATGCCCAGGTTGGGCGTCTCAACGGCCATCTTGCCGCGTGCCGCGTGCCGCACTTGCCGCAACGGCGCGCGCCCGCCGCGACTTCTGCCCGCGGAACTGCCTGCGTTTGCGCGGAACCGCGCCGCGCGATGCCGCGCGCTTGAGTTCGACGACATAGTCGCGTTGAGCGGAGTCGTAGCCGCGTCGCCTAGTTTGGTCGTGTCGATACGATCGTCTGGACAGGTCACGAAGACACCGAACGGTCGACACACGGTCGCTTGACACGATCTAAGTATGTCGAATTATACGCGGTCACCTCACACGGTCGCGCGTTTGGCACACTTGGCCAATTCAGGCACTCTTGGCTGCGTTTTGGCGCCCCTGGCTGCGTTCGGCACTCTTGGCCGCGTAATGCACGTTTAAGAGCGTTTAGCACTCTAGGCCGCGCAAGGCACTCTAGGCCGCGTGAGGCACTCTTCGCCGCGTTAGGCACTCTTGGCCGCGTTAGGTACTCTAGGCCGCGTTTGGCACCCTTGGCCGCGTTTGGCATTCTTGGCCGCGTTTGGCACCCTAGGCCGCGTTTGGCACTCTTGGCCGTGTTTGGCACCTTAGGCCGCGCTTGGCACTCTTGACCGTGTTTGGCATTCTTGGCCGCGGGAGGCACTTTTAGGCCGCGTTTGGCCACTCTTGGAAGTGTTTGGCACGTTAAACCGCGTTTGGCGCTCCTGGCCGCGTTCGGCAATTTAGGCCGCGCCTAACACTCTTAGCCGCGTTTCGGCATTCTTGGCCGCGTTCGGCACTCTGGGCCGCGTTTGGCATTCTTGGCCGCGTTTGGCACTCTTGGCCGCGTTTGGCACTTTAAACCGCGTTTGGCACTCTAGGCCGCGTAAGGCACTCTAGGCCGCGTTTGGCACTCGTGGCCGCGTTTGGCACTCTTGGCCGCGTTTGGCACTTCATGCCGCGCGAGGCACTCTAGGCCGCGTTAGGGGCGCTTGGCCGCGAAGGGAGAACGCCGCTGCCGCGGCAAGCCGACGCGCGCGCGGAGCGCGCAGGCCTTGCGATTGGCCGTCGCGCGCCCTTGCGCCGCGCGTCGTGCGCGGGGGCACGTTTGCCCCCCCCCCCGCCGCGGAGAGAAAGGCATGACGGGGACCAAGACCCAGAACGCGAAGTAGACGAGGCCCTGAGCGCGCCCCCCTCTTCCAACTTCTTACCCGACCGCGCCGCCCCCCCCCCCCCCCCCCCCCCCCGCGGACCGCGCGGCGATTCGCAGTTCCCGCGGCGGGGGGGGGGCAGAGAGACGCTGCTAGGTACGCGTGTTTGTGACAACGAACCAAACTGGAGCCGCGCCGCGCGGGGCTTTTCTCGCAGGGGGCCTCCGCGAGGGGGGGGGGCCCAGACATGATTGCGTCGTAAAACAATCAGGACATGGGGTTTTGGGCCACTTTTCGGAGGGCCCTCGCCAGGCCTCGGAACCGTGAAAAAGATATTCGGGATGAGCAGCCAGTCCTAGGGAAAAGGTCGGAACTTCTGGGGGCGCCATCCTGAAAAATCAGGACGTCGCATGTCTGGGGAGGGCAGGTGATAGTTTAATATTCATTGTTTTGCCGGCCGGCGCCGGCCCCCCCCCCCTCCCCCTCCCATGGAGTAGATCTTGGCTGTTTGTGGGCGCACAACGCCATCGAAAGCGCGCGCGCTCGCTTGTGCTGCGTCTTGCGCGGGCGCAAATGTCGCGCCCGCGCCTGGCCCGCGCGCGGGCCTGCGAGCAGCGCGCGCGGGCTGCCTCACGCTTTCTTGCGCCTCGCGGCGCGCGGCCCCGCGCGAAGGGCCCGCGGGGCGCGACTGCCTGTGGGCGGCTGCGCGCGGCCCCGCGAGAAAGGGCCACCGCGCGCGCGGGGCAGCGTTTATGCATATGCTTGCATCGCGATGCGCGCCCCGCGCAGGCGCGCCGCGGGGATCGCGTCGGGGCGGATCGCGGCGCGCCTCGGGGTCGGGCGGTTTGCAGGCATTGGCGTTTGCATATTGCAGGCATCTGCGCTTGCGCCCCGCCGCCCCGGACGGCGCGCGCCCGCCGCCGCGCGCGTCGCGTCGCAGGCTACTGCGGCGGCCCGCGTGGACAGATGCGCCTCGCCCAAGACTCAAGACTGCGAGCCTCGAAGGTTTGCCCGGCGACCTCCTGCCCAGGCGCCGCCCAGCGCGTCGCGGCGACGCGCGGGCACCAGCCGCGTGCGACCCTCGCGGCGTAGCTCCGACTTTGTCGATGAGCTTGCCGGCGAAGTGGCCAAGCTTCGGAAGCGCGGCATCGAAAAAGGCTTCGCCTGCGTGAAATTCCCCAAGTGGTCGCCGCAAAACCTCGCCGGGACGCTTCGCGACACCGACGCAGACGAACCTAAACTTTCGGAGGACTTGAGAAACTTGGCACAGGCGCGGGTCGCGCTCATCTCCTCGCGCGAGGCGACGGGGGCGAAGGCGGCGCCCAAGCGCGCCCTGTCGACGCTCAGCCAGCGGCACCTCGCGTGAAGCCGCTGCGCGGTCGGTGCCCGCGCCGCGGGCCAGTTGAGCTACGCCGCAGCCGCGGCCCATCGCGGCGTCTGCATGGCGGTGGGCCTCGGGCCCCCCCGCAACAAGCGCCGGGCGCAGCTCGCGGTCTATTGCGACGAGCAGGCCGCAAACATTGGGCCGAAGCTCGCGCGCGGGCGACTCGCCCTTCGTGGCCCGTGCCCGCTGTTTTTGGTGCGTGTGCTTCCGCGTCGCGCTGGCCCCGTCGGTTGCGGGCAGGTGGATCGCGCGGCAAGGCGCCTGGATTATTTTATCCTGGGTCGCGCCGAGGAGGCGTGCGATGCCGATGAAGCCGCGAACAGGTCGGCGCCGTCTGAGACGAGCGCCAAGGGCGGCACCAAGGGAGCCTGCAAGGGCGGAAAGAGCGCGGCGCAGCACTGGAGCAATGGCCCCAGCAGGGGGGGCTCCTGGCACGAGGGCGGCTCTAGCAAGGGAGGCTCCAGCTGGAGCGAAGGGGCCAAGCGCTCGCGGTCCCAGTGGGGCGAGCAGCGGAAGCCAAGGGCGCCGCCGCGTCCCGCGACGCGCAAGCCCTAGCGTCGGCTTCGCGCGAGAAGCTCGGGGGGGCGCCTGCAGGCGGCGCGCGCGGTAGCGGCTGGCGCGCAACGCGACGCATCGCGGCGCGAGACTGGGGCAGAAATGCGCGGCGTCGTGCAATCATTCGCGGGCTGATTTCGGCCGACAGATCGGCTCGCGGCGCGCTTAGCTTTCGTTTTGTTCGGGGGCCCAGCATTGCCCGTGCTACCGCAAAAAGTCGCGGTCCGATACGCGCCGAAGGTGCGCGTGCGGTTAAAGCGCATCCCGTCGGCCGACAGTTCGGCTCGCGCGCCATTTCATATTGCAGCGGCCGCTGCAGTCGCGGCTTGTTCCGCGCGCTTGCGCTCAGGGACACTGTTTAGCTTTTGCTGTGCGCCCGCGTTCGAGGGTATTCTGGTCGTCTCGTATGTTCGCGATGCGCGGGCGGCTGCCGCCGCCTCCGCCAGCGCCGCACTCGGGGCGTGCGCCTGTGCCACCAGCTCCCCCACGCGGCGGCGCGCGCGGTCTCGCGGCGAGTCGTCGATGCAGGCCCCGCGCGCATCGCGCGCTCCGCAGTGTTGCTTGTCGCGCTTCGTTTTGCAGGCGGTGATCGACTGGGCCGCTCGCGCGCTTCGCCAGGACAGCGTAGACGACGCGGGGAAACTGCAGTTCGTCGACGACGCGTGCCGTGGGCAAGTCGATTTTGAACCAGCCGTCGACGTTAGCGCAGACGTC
Organism: Prorocentrum cordatum; assembly: GCA_963575745.1. Taxonomy (NCBI): domain Eukaryota; class Dinophyceae; order Prorocentrales; family Prorocentraceae; genus Prorocentrum; species Prorocentrum cordatum. Next base: position 704,501 of record CAUYUJ010015271.1, read on the forward strand.
TGGGCCGCAGTGGAATGGGCAAAAACATGTGTCACTCTGCCCAGATGGCTGCCGAACGCAAGCGCTTCATCTGCGACGTTGAAGCTGGGGCGCGGGCGCTGCGCGAGTCGGGCACCGTGGCCCAGCGGCATGTGGGGGCCGATGCAAGCGCGCGCAAGGTGGCGACTGACGTCAACGGCCCGCCGATGGAAGCGCTCGCCACTAGTGCTGATTTCCAGGACGCCGCGCGCATCGAATGCTTTCGCCGCGGCGCGCCAGCAGCGGGCCCGCTTCCGGCTTCGGGAAGCGGCGCGCCCGCGCAGCGACCCGGCGCGCAGCATGTCTCAACCGCGCCAGGGGGCGCAGCTCAAGCCAGCCGCGCATTGCCAGCGCCCCTCGAAGAGGACGCTCATTCGGCGACGTTGCTACAGCAGTCTTTCAAAGAAGCGCGCATGGGTCGCGCGACCCAGCTTGTCGCGGTTGATCAGGCCGACCTCAGCGCAAACATCTTGTCGCCGCGCTTCGTGGCTGTGCAAGCGCGGCCCAATGGCGACGCGCGCGTTCGGGCAGTGGGCGATTTATCTCGCGCAACGGTTAACGGGTGCGCTTCGGCAAGCGGAAAGTCTCGCCCCGAGCCCATCGACGCGCTGCGTCTCGCGGCGAGGGGCGCGGCGCAGGGCATGCGCGAACGCGTCGTGTTCTTCGAATCGGAGGGAGGAGAAGCGACACCAACACCAACAGGGGGCCACCTCCAGCGAGGAGGTCCACGAGGCCTCCCCGAGCTGGAGGCTGGGGATGTCTCGAGCGAGAGGGGGGGACCACACCACCAGGGAGACCCCCCTTGCCTCCTCGCATCTCCTCGCCCTGTTGGTGTTGGTATCGCCTTTCCTTGTCCCTATTCGAAGCCGACGTCGGCCCGGCCTTCCGCAGACTGCCCGCGATGCCGATGCATCGCCGATTTCTGTTATTCGTTCTCCTCGTGCAGGGCGCGGCCCATGTGGCAGGGCACCTGGCCGTGCCCTGCGGCGCCGTGGCGCCCGTGAACGCGCGGGAGAGGGTCGGCGCGCTCATCCCGTACTTTGTGCGCCGACAACTGTTCCTTCCGGTGCTGCGTTTCGTCGTTGACCTCTCTGGAGCCGAGCGCGCGGCCTGCGCCGAGCATGCGCTCGGGCGCGTCGCGCGGCTCGCGCGCTGCACCCCCGGGCCTTCTGCGACTGCGGCGGACAAGGTCGCCGCGGGCATGCCGCTTGTCGCCCTGGGCCTTCAGGCCCGCGCAGACCACGGCGGCTTCTCGTGCCTTCCCTCGCCCGAGAAGGTCAAGAAGTGGCGCGGTCGCATCGGCGACGCGCTCTCCTCGGGCGTTTTGCGGCCAGGGGGCGCGGCGAAGCTTGCGGGCGCCCTGACGTGGGCATGCTCGGGCATGTTCCATCGCATAGGGCGCGCGCTCATCCGGCCCTTGTTCGCCCACTCGAAGCAATACGGCGCGGTGGCGCCGCCGCAGCTGCGCGTCGCACTCGAATGGCGGGCGGGAGTCTTTGCGTTGAAACTTTGCGAGACTCGTGTCTGGGCACCGGACTGGCGCGAGGCAGCCCGGCACTTTGTCGACGCGCGCAGCGCGCCGCCCCGCGTCGCGGCTGTGCTCTTCCTCGACGGGCAGGCCTCCCATTCCGATTGGGCCCCCCCGAACGCGTCCTGCGCCATTTCAGAAAACAGGGCGATGCGCAAATTATGTCCCTCGAGCTTCGTGCGATCGCGATCGGCTTTTCCACGTTCAGCGACGCGCTCGCGGACGGGCGCGGGCGCCTCTGGTCTGGCAACGTCGGCGCCGAGTCCGCCGCGCGGAACGGTGCCTCCAAAGAGCGCAACTATGCGTGTCTCATCAATTCGTCATGGCTGCAGGCGAGGCAATGGCGCGTCTCGCTCCGCGTCGACCGCGCCCCCTCGCAACTCAAAGCTGCTGATTTGCCGTCGCGGGGGCAGTGCTGGCTCCTTCGCAGTATCCGCGCTTCTTCCGTTCAGCCGCGTCTTAGCGAAGCATTCTGGAAGCGCGGGCGCCGCTGCGCCGCGCGTGAGCAGCAGTCGGCCGACAGTTCGGCTTGCGCGCCAGATCGCCTTGCGTCGGCGAGCGGTTTTAAATGGCAGCATTCTACGTCTCCGCGTTGCGTCCGCGAAGGTCGCGCGTAGCGCAGTCGCTCCACGCGCGCTCGGCAAACGCAGGCTCGGCGGCAGAAGGCCCGCTTGGCGCGCCGTCCGTCGGATCGGCAATGGCCGGGCGCGCCGTTTCCACGCGAATCTTCCTGGCGGGGGCCGCCGGCCAAGGCGGGCACGAGGCTGCTTGGTTCAACGCAATCGCGGAGGCGCTCGCCGCCGAAAGTGCGTCGCGCCCGTCTGCGCCCGCCGGGGCCTAATTCAAAGAAAAGATGTCCAGTTCCTGGGAGCGGACCTCGACGGCGCCCAAAAGCGATGCATTCGGCAGGCAATTGCGCTTGCGACACGCGAGCAGGTTCGCGCACTTCGCGCCGTGCCCCGGCTGCATCGCGCCGCGCCAATGCGTGCGCGCAGGAGGAAGCCCGTGTCCAGAGGCCGGCACCAGCGCGGGCGCAGGCCGCCGGGGGCGCGGTCGTCGAGGCGCTCCTTGAAATATGGGCTGCGGAGGCGCAGGGGTCCCGCGCGCCAAAGTGCAGCGGGGGCCCACGCGCGGAGCTCCGCAATTTTCGCCGGCGGCTCGACGGCCCGGGGGGCCCAGTGAGCGTCGCCGAGCGGCTGTCTCCGGCGCGCGCAGCGGCCCTGCTGGGCGCGCGCCCGCGTTCCATCGCCTCTTTCAAGAGCGGCGCGGCAGCATGGTTCGCTCTGGTTATCTAAGTATGTCTCGCACGTCAAGCTGGCTTGTCAGGTTTGCGGTCTCACTGTAGATGTATTTCGGGACACACCGCTTCGCCGCGCCAAATGCGCGATCCGCAAGCGCGGCGCTTTTCTGCCCAGGGCACTTCTGTTTATGCGGGAAGACGCTGTTCGCGCGCTGCTGTATCTAGCAATAGAGCGTCGCGAGTTCGCCGTCTTCGCGCAGCTTTTCCTTGTCGCGCACGTATTTCTCTTACGCCTCCCGACGGAGGCCTTGGGCATTTCGTTCGACGGCGTCGCCTTTCGACGGGGCGCAGGGGCCTCCCTCATTCTGTTCGACGGCCTCCTGCAATTCAATTTGGGCGCTGGTGTGCGCGCTGCACCACGATGTGCCTAGTCCACGCGCTCGGCGCACCGTTCGCGGACCTGCGCGTGGGCACCAGGCAATTCACGGGCATTAGCGCGGCGAGCGCGCTGAGCATGCTGCGCTTTTCCCCCGGCCAGCTCGGCGTCAAAGACGCGGCGCTCTATCGCACTCATGACTTGAGGCGCGGCCACGCGTTGGATCTTCAGCAGAGGAGAGGCACCCTGCGCGAGATCCTGCATGCGGGAAAACGGTCCTCGCCCGCGTTCCTGTCGCACCTCGACGCGACGCAATTGAGGCTCGGCGCCGTGGTCGAAGCGCACCTGGCCGAGTCTGAGAAATATTTGGGCTTGGCACCGGCGACCTAGGCGTCGCGCGCTGCCCTCGCGCGCGTATTTCTCGTCTTTGTGCGTTGCGTCCGCGCGGCGCCGCCGCGCGCGTCGCCCGTTTTCGCAAGGGGCGCGCGCGCGCCGCGCGCGTCGCCGCCGCACGTTGCAACAGTGAGCATCGGCAAGGGGCACTTGCATCCCTGGCGCCCCGCGCGGCGGCTCAGACTGGCACCGCCAGGCTGGGCGGCGCGGGGGGCGCCGCGCCCCTTGTCGAGTGGGCGCGGGCACCCCTGGGTGCGTGAGGCTGTTGGCGCAGCTGAAATTTGTGGTGGGCGCACAGCGCCATCGAAAGCGCGCGCGCTCGCTTGTGCTGCATTGTGCGCGGGCGCAGATTTCGCGCCCGCGCCTGGCCCGCGCGCGGGCGCGCGAGCAGCGCGCGCGGGCCGCCCCCCGCTTCCTTGCGCCTCGCGGCGCGCGGCCCCGCGCGAAGGGCCCGCGCGCGCGAGGGGGGGGGTGCGACTGCGCGTGCGTGGCTGCGTGCAGCCCCGCGAGAAAGGACCAACCACCGCGCGCACGGGGCAGCGTTTATGCTTATGCTCGCATCGCGATGCGCGCCCCGTGCAGGCGCGCCGCGGGGATCGCGTCGGGGCGGATCGCGGCGCGCCTCGGGGTCGCGCGGTTTGCCGGCGCTGGTGCTTGCATCTTGCAGGCGTCTGCGCTTGCGCCCCGCCGTTGCGGACGGCGCGCGCTTTTGCCCCGCCCCCCCCGCTCCCGGGGGCACTTGCATCCCTGGCGCCCCGCGCGGCGGCTCAGTCTCGGCGGCGCGGGGGGTGCCGCGCCCCTTGTCAAGTGGGCGCGGGCGCCTCTGGTTGCGGGAGGCTGCGGCGCAGCTGAAATTTACGGGCGCGGGTGGGGTCTCCCCAAGAGGCCGCGGTCTCGCAAACAGTCGCACCGTGCAGAGGTCTGGAGCCAGACCCCGACCCTTCCCCCCCGCTTGCCGCCCAGTGTCGAAACGGCGTGTGTGTTTTTATTTTAAAAAACAACAACGTTCACCAGGCTCGAAGAGCAAACGGCACGAGCATTAAGTCGGGCGTGTCCCCCTACAGGAGGAATATTCCAGAATGGTCAAACGATAAACGGCTGACGTTTTTCGACCAAGCTTGAACATGTTTGAGCATGCTTGGCTATTTCAATTTCCAACCCTCCTTGGTTGGGTATTCGTTTTGAATAGAGCAGTGTGGTCTCCACTCCTTCCTCCTCCTCCCTCCCTCCCTGCCTCTTCCTGTCTTGCCTGCGGGGGGCTGCGATCTGTGAAACTGTCGCCATTTTCGAGGCCTGCTGGGGGGCCCAGCACAGTGAGGGCGACGCGCAGATTCAAATTAGACCTCGCCATCCCTGGGGGGCTGCGATCTGTGAAACTGTCGCCATTTTCGAGGCCTGCTGGGGGGCCCAGCACAGTGAGGGCCACGCGCAGATTCAAATTAGACCTCGCCATCCCTGGGGGGCTGCGATCTGTGAAACTGTCGCCATTTTCGAGGCCTGCTGGGGGGCTCAGCACAGTGAGGGCGACGCGCAGATTCAAATTAGACCTCGCCATCCCTGGGGGGCTGCGATCTGTGAAACTGTCGCCATTTTCGAGGCCTGCTGGGGGGCCCAGCACAGTGAGGGCCACGCGCAGATTCAAATTAGACCTCGCCATCCCTGGGGGGCTGCGATCTGTGAAACTGTCGCCATTTTCGAGGCCTGCTGGGGGGCCCAGCACAGTGAGGGCGACGCGCGGATTCAAATTAGACCTCGCCATCCCTGGGGGGCTGCGATCTGTGAAACTGTCGCCATTTTCGAGGCCTGCTGGGGGGCCCAGCACAGTGAGGGCCACGGGCAGATTCAAATTAGACCTCGCCCTCCCTGGGGGGGGCTGCGATCTGTGAAACTGTCGCCATTTTCGAGGCCTGCTGGGGGGCCCAGCGCAGTGAGGGCGACGCGCAGATTCAAATGAGACCTCGCCTTTGGTGGGTGGCTGCGATCTGTGAAACTGTCTCCATTTTCGAGGCCTGCTGGGGGGCCCAGCACAGTGACGCCACGGGCAGATTCAAATTAGACCTCGCCATCCCTGGGGGGCTGCGATCTGCGAAACTGTCGCCATTTTCGAGGCCTGCTGGGGGGGCCCAGCACAGTGAGGGCGACGCGGAGATAATTAGACCTCGCCATCCCTGCGGGGCTGCGATCCGTGAAACTGTCGCCATTTTCGAGGCCTGCTGGGGGGCCCAGCACAGTGAGGGCGACGCGCAGATTCGAATTAGACCTCGCCCTCCCTGGGGGGCCGCGATCTGTGAAACTGTCGCCATTTTCGAGTCCTGCTGGGGGGCCCAGCACAGTGAGGGCAACGGGCAGATTCAAATTAGACCTCGCCATCCCTGGGGGGGCTGCGATCTGTGAAACTGTCGCCATTTTCGAGGCCTGCTGGGGGGCCCAGCACAGTGACGCCACGGGCAGATTCAAATGAGACCTCGCCATCCCTCGGGGGGTGCGATCTGTGAAACTGTCGCCATTTTCGAGGCCTGCTGGGGTGCCCAGCACAGTGAGGGCCACGGGCAGATTCAAATTAGACCTCACCATCCCTGGGGGGGCTGCGATCTGTGAAACTGTCGCCATTTTCGAGGCCTGCTGGGGGGCTCAGCACAGTGAGGGCGACGCGCAGATTCAAATTAGACCTCGCCATCCTGGGGGGGCTGCGATCTGTGAAACTGTCGCCACTTTCGAGGCCTGCTGGGGGGCCCAGCACAGTGACGCCACGCGCGGACCCAAATGAGACCTCGCCATCCCTGCGGGGCTGCGATCTGTACTGTCGCCACGCTCGAGGCCTGCTGTGATCCCCGTTTTCGAAGTGGCTAGGAGTGCTCAGGAATTGTAACTCATGAGCTTTATCAAGCCCTTTTCCTGTAGCCAGTGTCCTGCGAGTCTCCCGAATTCCGTTTGCAGACATATGTATCCCTGGCTCCGTCATGGCCCCCTCATAAAGTATCCTAAACTATTTGCGCCCCGCTCTTGCGCAGGGGTTAGGTACGTCGCCAGGGTATTTTTCTCTCCAAATCCCACCTGTAGGGGGACATGCCCGACCTAACGCGAGCATGCATCTTCGGAGGTCCGCGCGTACTTCTGGGATCGACGCCTGGGGCACGCCCCCCAGCGCCGCCCCTGGCGCGCTCCGCGCGCCAGGGAGGGGGCTTTCATTACCGCGACAGTCAAGACGCTGAAGTAAGGGTCACTTCGGGCTTCAATGGGTCTCTGATGTTCGGGCCGTTCCTTAGGTTCCAGCAGACACTGATCGGATTGGGAGAGTGTGGCTGTCAGAACAGAGGATATCCTCACCTGTAGGCGGCCGAAGGTCTCGTTCATTGCATCTGGATGCTACGGCGGAGGCGACTGTTCAGAAATCATCCCAGGAGGCGCCGGACCCTGGAGGATTTCTTATCCAACAAGGGCGGCGGCGATGTCCATCGTTGATCCACGATTGGAGTTCCGCGGGCTTCCAGACCCTGGATTCCTTATCTCAGGAATCCTTATCCAATGCCCACACCGTATTTTAGATGCCTCGCTGCGCCCGTTTTGAGACGCAACACGCACCGTGTTTAAAGCGTCCGTGTCGACACGTCGCGTGCTGGCTCAGCGTACTGGCCCACGTTTTGGCGAACGTACTTCGTCAGACATACGTGTTCGGTCTACGTGTTGAGCTCCGTGTCGATACGCTACGTGTGGCGTGTTGCGTATCGGGGCGCCCAAGCACAGTATTGTTCATAACCTTCATCCTCCCAACCCCTTCCTCCCAGCACGATAGCCGTTCCCCTCATGGATGTAGGTCGGGCAACCTGTCCCTTGCCGAGCCTTGCCGTGGTCAAAGAAAAGACCTTTTCGTTCCTTGCTCAGCGGTCCTGAGGTTAGCATTAAATCGGGCGTGTCCCTCTACAGGACGAATATTCAAGAGTAGTCCAAAAGTAGTCGGGGGACGATTTGTCGAGCATTCGTGCTAAAAAAAAACGAAGAAATGACTCGTCCAAAATCCGCCTGTAGGGGCACACGTCCGACCTACAGTTAGCACGATGACTGAACCTTCCTCCAGTCTGCTTCCACCATTGTCATCGTCGCCGTCAGCATGTTGAGGGGGACGGAGAATGGCATAACTATAGAAACTCGGAGGTCCGCGCGGATTTCTCGGATTGGCGCTTGACCCCCTCTTTGGCGCACGGAGCGCGCCAGGGGCGGCGCCGCAGGCGCCGCCAGGGGTGCCCAGCGCGGATCCGAGAAATCCGCGCGGACCTCCGAGTTTTTATGTTTATGTCGTTCTTCGTTCCCCGAATGCTCGTCACAATCCTCTTCACCATCCGCAGCCGGTTGGCTCCGGCCAGGGCCGCTCGAGCCCGCGGGACTGGCGGAGGTGGCCGGGCTCGGCCCCGCGCGCCTTCGTTATGCTCGCGAGCGCGCGGGGAGTTGATGGGCTTCACGCGGCAGAGGTGCGCCTTTTGTTATGCTGCTTCTGCTACGGATTCAGATTCATTTCGATATCAATATATATATATATATACATATATATATATTATACACATGTATATGCATGTTTCCTGATTCCACCACGTCCTCCGCCTCTTCCTCCTCGTCTTCACCATCCTCATCCTCCTCCTCATCCTCCTCCTTCTGTGTGAAAAGCCCACATCGTTGGAGACGTGCGTGCTCCTCCTCCTCGTCCTCGTCCTCCTCCCCCTTACTCCTCCTCCTGCTCTCCTCACTCCTCCTGCCGCCACGGGGTGGATCCATGAACTCTTGCGCCAACGGGTGTGGTGGTCATTCTCTTTCTCCTCTTGAAGTTCTCCCCCTTCTCATCCTCTGCTGCAGCCGTCTGGGCTCGTGGCTCAAGAGCAGGGTGCAGACTGCCGCGTGCCCGCGGCGCGCGGCCGCACGGGCAGAGAGGGGAGAGCGGGAGGCGAAGCGGAGCGCCGAAGCCTTAGGGCGAGCGAGGCCGAGCCGATGAGGATTGCCGACCACCCCTTGGCCGGGTGCACCCCATACAGCGGGGGCCCATGCCAGGAAGCACCCTGCTCGCCTCCAGGATGCCCTGGGTTTCATGGGTTTCGATGTTTTCGCTGTGGAAGGCGTGACGTCCCCACACCAAACATCAAACGACGTCCTGGGGTCTCAGGGTTGGGTTTCTTGTGGAAGGTTTCCTGTGGTCGGCCTCTACTGCAGCGAGGCCGAGCCGATGAGGATTGCCGACCACGCGTTGGCGAGGTGGACCCCATACGGTGGGTTTATGTCGTGTCGACGCGGCGCCGACCCCGCCGCGGGTGTTCCATGAAAGGTCGAACGCTGCCCGCTGCCCAGAGTGGGCCGACAGGGAACGAGCTGGCAGTCGAAGTGCCGCCGCTCGTGCACGGCCGAACGCTCCGCGCGGTGTAGGAAGCCAGCGCCGCGGTCGCCAGGGCAGCCGTGCTAGCAATGGGATGCATCGTGAGCCACGCCGCCTCCTCTCCCTCCTCCCCCTCCTCCCCCTCCCTCCTCCTCCCCTCTCCTCATCCTCCTCCTCCTCCTCCTCCTCCTCCTCCTCCGATCCTCCTCCCCTCCTCCCCGTCCTCCTCCTCCTCCTCCCTCCTCCACCCTCTCCTCCTCCTCCTCCTCCTCCCTCTCCTCCCTCCCTCCTCCTCCTCCTCGCCTCCTCCTCCACCTCCTCCCCCTCCTCCTCCTCCGCCTCCTCCTCCTCCTCCTCCCTCCTCCCCTCCCCCCTCCTCCTCCTCCTCCTCCTCCTCCTCCTCCTCCTCCTCCTCCTCCTCCTCCTCCTCCTGCATTTAGCAGACAAATTGCTCCTGCCCTTTGTGTACGCGCAGAGGACCACCGTGGTGCTCGAGCCCACGGGAACCACCAGGTCAAGAGCCTGGCGCTCTGCCGATGCGGCTAGACAGGCCATTTCACTCGGTGAAGCTTGGGTCACTTCAAGTGCTCTCAGACGACAAGTTTTAAAGCCGCTGGTGAGCCTCAGAACAACTGCGGAAGATACTGCAAACAACTGTGGTGAAGGCGATTCGTTGCAGGCTTGGGTCATTTCAGGTGCTCTTAGACGGCAAGTTTTAAGCCGCTGGTGAGCCTCAGAACTGGTGCGGAAGGCACCGCAGACAACTGTGGTGAAGGCGACGACTTGCAGCATTTGTGCACTGTACACTGCATGCGATGCCCGGTGCCCTATGTTTCTGGTTTCGCCTGCGCGCTTCGGCGTACGGCTTAGCGTAGCGCAGCAGAGTGAACCTCAGACACGAGCTGCCATCTGAGAAGGAGGAGGAGGAGGAGGAGGAGGAGGAGGAGGAGGAGGAGCGTGAGGAGGAGGAGGAGGAGGAGGAGGAGGAGGAGGAGGAGGAGGAGGAGGAGGCCTGCGTTGCCATCGGCTCCAGGAGGCGAGCGCCTGGGTTGGCCGGGCGCTTCGCGGGGCGAGCAAAACGCGCCGCGGGGGGCCTTGCAGCTGCCCACGGCGGGGCCTGCAGAGGCCCAGGGCGGCAGCCCACGCCGGGGGCTTCTGGGCAGCGGCGACGATCGCGCCGCCCTCGCGGCGAGGGGGGCCGAGGGGTGAAGGGGCGATGGCCAGGGGAACCCTTTGGGGCCTGAAGGGGCCCCTCAGGGGGCCCTTCAGGGGCCCCCGAGGTCCCCTGCAGGGCCCCCTCTCCTGCAACCCTCGAGCCCCACCTAACAACCACCCGAATGTTGTTTCCCACTGCCCTGCCCTAGGGGAACAAAGAGTGGCATAAACATGAACAAACGGAGGTCCGCGCGGATTTCTCAGATCGGCGATGGGGCCTCCCGCATGGGGTCGGAGAAGGCGGGGTCCGAGGATCGCGCCGCACCGCCGATGCATCGGCGATGCGTCGAGGATGCGGCTCGGTGTGGGGCCCGATGTTCTCCACGACGATCGCGGATGTATCGCCGACGTCGCCAGTGCATGGCCGTTGCATCGCTGATGCATCGGCGATGCGGCGAGATCCTCCGACCACATCTACTCGGACCCCATCTAGGAGACCTCTACCTGAGGAGCTCAGGGGGTTCGGGTTTGGGGGCTGAGGGCAGCGAGTCGAGTCGCACTTAAGAGCGGACAACGTCTGCTCAAGGTTGGAAGGCGGGGGATCACAAGCTGCGGGCGGACGGGGAAGGGTTGGGGGGAGGCGACGGCGCTCACCTCAGGAGCTCAGGCCTAGGCTTCCCAGACCGGGTCAGAGCAGACGGGGGGACGATCGCGCCGCATCGCGGGTGCATCGGCGATGCGGCGCGATGTGGAGCCCGATGTTCTCCACGCCGACGTCGCCGATGCATCAGCGATGCGGCGCGATTCTCCGATCCCACCTACTCGGAGCCCATCTGGGAGTGTCAGGGGGGCGGGATCCGGAGGCTGAGGGCAGCGGTCAGGTCGCACGAAAACAACACGAGCTGCTGCACGTGGCTGGTTGCGGCCCCCCGCCGCCAGGCGCCTTCCTCGGCACGTTGGCGCCTCCGACGCCTGAAGGCACCGGAGAAACCAGCTACATGAGCTACATACTGCCACACACACACACTCTTTGCCTCGTTCGTCCGTGCCGAACCCGGGAGGGCAACGAGATGATGCGGCACAATATCGAACATCTGGAGGACATTCGGCCAGCAGATGCAGCGCCTGGGCTGCCATGGCAGCGTGACCAGCAGATTCGCATCCAAGCTGCTGGTGCAGAATCGATATATCACTCCCCCGTTAAAACGAGTGGGTAAAGAGTGCGAAACTAAGGCTGGCATCCCGGATATCACCTCCGTGGCTCAAGGATTTCACCTTTCAGTGCCGCGTTCGCCTTGCCACGCATTGCCCTAAGCTGCGTAGAATAAGAAACATAAGAAGAATAATGACATGAATGGGCGCAAGAGTGCAGACTGCTCAGCGACAGCAGGTGAGGAAAGCTGGTCGATGATTAAGGCTGCGGGGAAACGTGACAGTGCATGCGAGGGAGTGGGCATTCCAGGAGATCCCATGAAAGTAAGGCACAGCACGATGTCCTAGATCGACGGCTGAGAGCGCGGCTCTTACTGTCCCCTGTCGACTGGCATGCCCCAGAGGCGCATGCATTTAGCCGAGCAAAATAAAGCTTCTGGATGCGGTGCCAACGCTTGGGCTTTAGCCGACGCGCTTTCCGATACGAGTCAACTATCAGACAGGCGGGTCGAGAATAGTACAGAGACTCACGTCACAACTGTCAGGGTGTGGTTACTCGCGTGCATGGCCTTTTTGTTGTTTGGGGAAGCTATTGTGGTTTGGCAGTTGCTTGTTGGGCGGCAGCTTCGCCGAGAGGACCACAGCATGGGAAGACCAGGGCATGCACGACGCCTCCCGTGGGGCAGTCCTGGGGCTGTCTTGGGGGTGCTGAAGACCACGACCAGGAGTTACGGCATCTCCGAGCCGACCTTGCTGGTACTTGCTCCCGGCACCTCTAGGAGGCGCCATGCGCGCGCGGACCAGCAGAACCGCAAGAAGCATTTCGGCATCCGCCCCCCCCCGGCGCTATTAGTGGTGCTCACCAACAAATTCATTCCCGAGGGGGAGGGGACCGCCGAGCGAAGCCTCTTAGCACCCGTCATCATAATCCGGTGAACAGTTCCGTGGGGGGGGTGGCAGAGGGAGCAAGAGGCGCAGAAGAGGAATCCTTAGTGCGTCTTCGTGTCGGGTTTTCATGTGGAGGTCTTCTGGGGGAGTGATGTGGGAGGACTCCTATAGGAGAGTCCTATGGGGGGAGGTCCGATGGGGGAGCCCAAACTAATTCCGTATCGATAGGAAGTCCTATGAGGGAGGCTTGGTTTTTTGAGGAGCATTATGGGCAAGTTCCAGGGGGGAAATCCGACAGGGACTCCAATAGTGGACTCTTCTAGGGGTTCACATGGTGGAACCCTACAGGGATCCGATCCTATTGGGATACTTTTTGAACCCTATTGGAATCCGGTTGGGACCTTCTTAGGTTCATGTTGCAACCTCGTAGGCTCTCATTGGAGCTCTATTGGGGTCTTGTTGGGACCCTGTTGAGTTCTTGGTGGGATCCCGCACTGAGGCGCGGTATCACCTCCAGGCGGCGAGAAGCGATACAGCTTCGCTGAAAAGGGGTGTGGGGTGGGGGGGTGATTATTGCTTCTTGCCTGTATACATAGTTTCTGGACCTCTTACGTGAGATTCTAGCACGCTGTCGCTCCGCTGGGCCGGCGATAGATGTTTCTGATCCCCATGCGAAGCACTCACAGATGCAGACTGAGCGTTGTCGAAGCGGGATCTTGAGTGGAGTGCGGGGCTTCGGAGCTGCCTGGAAAAAGACAACACGCCCTCCTCATTTATCGTGCGCCCCCCTCCACCTCCCCCTCCTCATCCTCATTGTCGTCGTCCTTCCCGACCTTCTCCTTCTCATCCTTCTCCTCCTGCGCGGCCCCGGGGGTCCCGAGTCCGAAGGGACCCCCTGGGCACTCGGAGCACACCTCCTCATCTTCCTTCTCCTCTTTCTTCCCCTCCCTCTACTCCCCCTCCTCTCCCCTCTTCCTCCCCAGACTTCCTCTGCCCTTAGCGCTCTTAGCGCCTTGCACTGGGAACCGTACCTTGATACGAATCTGGGGCATTTTGGTATCATGCCTCATTCTCCTAGTGGCCGGTGTTTGTTTACTCTTGGTTTGTCCAGGGGGTTCAAGCAGTCGATGCACGTGACAACCTTTCTTGGCAAACAAGCTGCCCACTCTCCCTCCTCGTTCCTCCTCTCCCTCCTTCCGCCTGTGCCTTCGCCAACCAAGACATGACAGAGTAATCGGAGCAGGCAGCGCGTGTAGTGCTCTGCACTCGCGGAACCACAGAGATTCTGCACAAAACGATGTGGGCAATTCTTGGCCGCTTCAAGCCCACAAACTGCACGTCGGAGATTCTCACGTTTGACCGGCGTTTTACTTCCATTTCCTGCGTGCCATGGGCTCAGCCACGCTTAACTCCGTCATCAGAGGTGCTTTGTCATAGTGCCGTTTGCTCTCTCCTTCACCACCCACCAAACCAGCCCAGCCCAACCCGAAGGCCTCAATTTGCCCTCCATTTCCAGTGGGCGGGGTCGGGGAACATTGACAAAAACACATGGAACCTGCACCCCCCCCAACCCGAAATTCGGGCTTTTGGGTTGGGTTAGGGTGGTCTGGTAGGCAGTCACTCCTTCCCTTCTAGACGAATACATTGAGGCTCCTGACATAAGGTCCAGTTCGGGTTTCGGAAGGGGCTCCGTGGTTCCTTGGGTCTGCTGGCGTTTTGTTTGATCACTTTGATTATGAGGCTTCGTTCCATATTTAGCGTTCCTTCTGACATGGGCCCGACTGTAATCCTTTGCATCTGCGGCCCCAGATCCCCCGATCCCTTCCCCGGGGGGCAGGCCTGCGCTCCCCAGGGCCCCCGAGCGGTTCCCAGAGGCCAAGGTCCAGCAAGAGCGCCGAAATGGGAACAACACACGCACACCGTCGGAGATTTGTCTCCTCCTCCCACCTCCCCCTCCCCCTCCTCCTCCTCCTCCTCCTCCTCCTCCTCCTCCTCCTCCTCCTCCTCCTCCGCCTCCTCCTCCTCCGCCTCCTCTCCTGCGTCTCCTCCTGCGTCTCCCCTCCTCCTCCTTCTCCTCCTCTCCTCCTCCTCATCCTTCTCCTCCGCCTCCTCCTCCTCCTCCTTCTCCTCCTCCGCCTCCTCCTCCTCCTCCGCCTCCTCCTTCCCCACCGCCACTGCAGGGCACCGACTCCGGCGTGGACGAGGAGGCGGCCCTGGGGTCCAGGCCCGGGGCCCCGCGCCAGAGGCCTCGGCTGCCGCAGCGGCGGCCCGCGGCGGCCGGGCGGACGGCGGCAGCCCTGGTGGTCAGGGGCAACGTTTCAGTAGGCGGCGGAACTTCGCCGAGGGCGAGCCGCAAGGCCTCCTCCTCCTCCTCCTCCTCCTCCTCCTCCTCCTCCGCCTCCTCCTCGTCCTCCTCGCCCTCCTCCTCCTCGTCCTCCTCGCCCTCCTCCTCCTCCTCCTCCTCCTCCTCCTCCTCCTCCTCCTCCTCGCTGCCCCCGTAGGCAGGCACGCCGCCGCGCTCCACTCTCGCAGGCCTCCCCCGCCAGCTTTTCCGCCAGAGGGCGAGCCGCGAGGCGAGGCCCCCTTTCGGACGAAGAGCGCACGACCAAGCGGCGAGCGAGGGGGGGGAGTGAGAAGGAGGAGGCCTCCTCAGCGGGCGGCGGGGCGTCGCAGAGGGAAGCACGACTCGGCGGCGAGCGAGGGGAGGGAAGCGAGAAGGAGGAGGCCTCCTCAGCAGGCGGCGGGGCCTCGCAGATGGCCTCCCGCCTTCTGAGAGGTGTTCTGCAGCTTCGGGGAGGGCTCAGAAAACTTCTCGCAAGGGCTGCCAGAGGACTTCGAGCCTTCTGAGAAGGCCCGCCCGCCTTCACCTCCCCGCACCCAGGCGCGCCGCCGACGCTCAAAGTAATGTCGCGTAACAGAAACGTAAGAGGCCGGTGCTCCGCGCGGATATCTGGGATCGGCGATGGGCCCCCTTTGCCTGGCGCGCGGAGCGCGGCGGGGGCGGCGCCGGCGAATGCCTCCAAGATTAAGAATTGCGACGCGGAAGCACCGAGGGACACGGTTACGCCACTGGGCCCGAAGGAATTCAACCTTGAGCGATCGGGGCCGCGATCGGTTCAAGGTCGAACGTTGGACGCGGAGACAAAGACTTTTTCGCGCGCCGACGCCACACGAACCCACCGTATGTTGGGGTACAGTACACGTTTGCACGCGCACCGAAGCGGAAATCATCTTGCAAGCGGGTCGGCTTCCCACGAAAATCTCGTGTATCCGAATGGGCCTTCAGAGCCCTGGGGCACCTCACGAAGCGCAGTGCCGACGAACGATGTGCCCCTACGTGACTTATAGCAAGATGTCTTACCGTACTGGCCTGCTGCGGGAACACATCGACCCTCAATCGCCCACCGATCGCCGACAGTGGCTTCATAGCCCACCCCGCGACGCAACGTGCTGCTACTGCCATCGGGGGCCCATCGCCGCTCTATCGGCAGCGTATCGCCGATTCCAGCTCGACGTGCCCCCCCCTGAGCGGCCCCTCCCTTTCGGCGCCCCTTGGTTTTCGGGTCGCACGGCTCGGCTTTCCGGGGGTCGCTCCGGACGATCCGGCCCCCCCCCCCCCGGGGCCGCGCTCGGCGAGGCGAAGCTGGTGGAGAGCGTCCCGAGGCTGGAAGGCGGCCGAGATCCGACGAACATCTCCGACGACCTCGAAGATCGCCCGAAAACCCCCCTCGAGCCCCCCACCCTCCTCCTCCTCCTCCTCCTCCTCCTCCTCCTCCTCCTTTTCCTTATCCTCCTCTTCCTCCTCCTCCTCCTCCTCCTCCTCCTCCTCCTCCCTCCTTCTCCTCCTCCTCCCCCTCCTCTTACTCCCATCGTTTCGTCAGGTGGTCGCGTGCGCTGGCGCCGCCGCGGCGGCCGCCGCGCTCTGGCGCGGAGCGCCCGCCGCGGCGCGGGGCGGCATTCGGGAGGCCAGGGCTGGGCGTCCTATACAGCCGGGGCGTTGGTCAAGGAACGTGCCCAGGAGGCGTCAGACCTGGAGGGTTGCTTATCTGACGATTCACGGCGAGCGAGGGGGGAAGTGAGAAGGAGAAGGCCTTCTCAGAAGGCGGTGGGGCTTCTCAGGAGCACACGCGCCTCATGAGAAGTGTTCGGAGTCCTCGGAGAAGGCTTAGAAGCCTTATCAGAAGGCTGAGGGACTTCCGAGCCTTCTGAGAAGGTCCGCCGCGTCTCACTTCTCCCCAGGCTCGACGTCGAGATGAGGGCGGCGATGATGTCCATGGTAAACCCACGATTGGAGTCCCACCGGCTCTGCTTCCTCACCCACTGCCCTCGCCGTATCTCTGAGATTGGAAGCAAACGCCAGAAACCACACAGCCGACGGTGTAGTTTTGTTGGTCCTGGTGTGTCTGTCCCCCTAGGCGGGGCTGGCCGCGCCACGCGCTCGGGGCGTGACCCGTCTCCCTGAGCGGCTCGCTCCCTCCGCCCCCTCGTTCGGCCGTGTCTTTCGCCTCTTCCCCTCCCTCCTGCATGGTGGCACAGTTCGCTTCTTCAACGGTACGGTGGGGGCGTTGGTTAAGGAATGCGCCCAGGAGGCTGCAGACCCTGGAGGATTCCTCATCAGATGAGGGCGGTGGTGATACCCATGCCCCATCCACGATTGGACTTCCACCGGCCTCCAGACCCTGGACTCCTGATCTACAGGTTCCTGGTCCAATGCACCCACCGCATCCCCCTTTGTAGGCCTCTCCGCTATAGCGCAGACGGCCCCTGCCTCGCCGCCGACGCAAAAGGAGTGCCTGCCCCCCCTGCTTCGGAGCCCAGGGCCTGTGGTCGGGCCCCAGTGGCCGTTGGCGGCCTTCGGGGAGGATGGGCAGAAAGAAGAGGAGGAGGAGGAGGAGGAGGAGGAGGAGACGGAGCAGGAGGATGAGGAGGAGGAGGAGGAGGAGGAGGAGGAGGAGGAGGAGGAGGAGATGAGTAGAGGAGGAGAGGGAGGAGGAGGAGGAGGAGGAGGAGGGAGAGAGGAGGAGGAGGAGAGAGGGAGGAGGAGGAGGAGGAGGAGGAGGAGGAGACGGAAGGAGGAGGAGGAGGAGGGAGGAGGAGGAGGAGGAGGGAGGAGGAGGAGGAGGGAGGAGGAGGAGAGGAGGAGGAGGAGGAGGAGGAGGAGGAGAGGAGCAGGAGAGGAGGAGGAGATGGAGCAGGAGGATCGAGGAGGAGGAGGAGGATGAGGAGGAGGAGGAGGAGAGGAGGAGGAAGGAGGAGGAGGATGAGGAGGAGGGGAGGAGGAGGAGGAGGGGGAGGAGGGGAGAGAAGAGAGGAGGAGGAGGAGGAGGAGGAGGAGGAGGAGGAGGAGGAGAGGAGGAGGAGGAGGAGAGGAGAGGAGGAGGAGATGGAGCAGGAGCAGGAGAGGAGGAGGAGGAGGAGGAGGACGGAGGAGGAGGAGGAGGAGGGAGGAGGAGTAGGTAGGAGGAGGAGGAGGAGGAGAAGGAGGAGGAGGAGGAGGAGGAGGAGGAGGAGGAGGAGAGGTGGCAGGAGGAGGAGGAGGAGGAGGAGGAGGAGGAGGATGAGGAGGAGGAGGAGGAGGAGGAGGGGGGGGATTTGTTTACATCAACGGCGCTGCCCACATACACCCTGAGCGATTAGACCTCGCCATCCCTGGGGGGCTGCGATCTGCGAAACTGTCATCACTTTCGAGGGCTGCTGGGGGCCCAGAGGAGTGGGGTCATACGCAGATTCAGACTAGACCTCGCCATCCCTGGGGGGCTGCGATCTGCGAAACTGTCGCCAGTAGAGGGCTGCTGGGGGGCCCAGCGGAGTGGGGTCATACGCAGATTCTGATTAGACCTCGCCATCCCTGGGAGGCTGCGATCTGCGAAACTGTCGCCACTATCGAGGGCTGCTGGGGGGCCCAGCGGAGTGGGGTCATACGCAGATTCTGATTAGACCTCGCCATCCCTGGGGGCTGCGATCTGCGAAACTGTCGCCACTTTCGAGGGCTGCTGGGGGGCCCAGCGGAGTGGGGTCATACGCAGATTCAGATTAGACCTCGCCATCCCTGGGGGGCTGCGATCTGCGAAACTGTCGCCAGTAGAGGGCTGCTGGGGGGGCCCAGCGGAGTGGGGTCATACGCAGATTCTGATTAGACCTCGCCATCCCTGGGGGGCTGCGATCTGCGAAACTGTCACCACTTTCGAGGGCTGCTGGGGGGGGGCAGCGAAGTGGGGTCATACGCAGATTCAGATTAGACCTCGCCATCCCTGGGGGGCTGCGATCTGCGAAACTGTCGCCACTTTCGAGGGCTGCTGGGGGGGCCAGCGGAGTGACGTCATACGCAGATTCAGATTACCCCCCATTCCATCCTTCTCCTGCCCCTCGTTTCTGTCCCTGTTATTCTTGGAACCTGGGGCCTCAATCCTCGTTCTTTCGATCGTCGTCCTGTGAGTCGTGCAACGCATGCGCGTCCAATGTAGTTTGCGCAACAATTCAACGCGTCTACGCTGTCGCTGCTTCTGCTAATGCTTGCCTACTCCTCTTGCCATTTGATGCATATGGGTTGGGCACGTCGCAGGGAAACTTAAACATCAACGGCGCTGCCCACATACACCCTGAGCGCTGGGCGAGGTCGCTCAGAGGCCGCTCCTTGGCGAGACAACTGGGACTGCTGGCTGTCAACTTTCCCTGTGTGCCAGGTCTGCAGAACAGCAACCGGAAATACAAGCGACCGGCGACGAGGAGGATGAGGTGGAGGAGGAGGAGGAGGAGGAGGAGGAGGAGGAGGAGGAGGAGGAGCAGGA
>CAUYUJ010015271.1:726351-768851 GCA_963575745.1 Prorocentrum cordatum
GGAGGAGTGAGAGGAGGAGGAGGAGGAGGAGGAGGAGGAGGAGGAGGAGGAGGAGTAGGACGAGGAGAAGGACGAGGAGGAGGAGGAGGACGAGGAGGACGTGCAAAGGGTGCGGTCACGCCAGGGTGCGGGTCTGCGATCGGCACCGCTGGGTCCTGGGGAGCGCGACGCTGTCGTCG
The DNA here is from genome assembly GCA_963575745.1 of Prorocentrum cordatum. Lineage (NCBI taxonomy): Eukaryota > Dinophyceae > Prorocentrales > Prorocentraceae > Prorocentrum > Prorocentrum cordatum. Next base: position 726,531 of record CAUYUJ010015271.1, read on the forward strand.
GCGGGCCTCCTCGGGGAGCGGCGGGGGGCTCTGTTGATCAGGGGCACAACTGTCGGGTAGGGAGGATGGGGCTGGGAGAAGTGCGGACATCACGACATCACTACCCGCAGGCGGCCGGGATGCTACTGCTCATGCCCTGCATCCTCCCAACCCCATTCCTCCCAGCGACGGTTACTGCTCTCCTCCGTCGGGGTCCTCGCCCGCGAGCTCAGGTTCCCTGGTTGTCGGCCCCAGGAAGGGGGAAGGAGGAGAAGTAGAGGAGGAGGAGGAGGAGGAGGAGGAGGAGGAGGAGGAGGAGGAGGAGGAGGAGGAGGAGGATCCCCTCTCCCGCTCCCTGCCGTACCCAGTGCGGCCCCCTGGAGAGGGTGGGCCTCCTCCCCTCTCCTCCTCCTCCTCCTCCTCCTCCTCCTCCTCCTCCTCCTCCTGGGCACAAAGGCCAAGGCACCTCCACCGGGAGGGAGAGGGCATCGCGCAAGGGGGGGGTCGTCGAGCTGCGGCCTGCGGGGGGAGGCCGCTTCGGGCCTCAGGGAGCGCCACAGTCATGGCATGTGCCCAGTTCGGGTTCCGAAGGGGCTCGGTGGTGCCTTGGGTCTGCTTGCGTTCCCTTTCAAGGTTGCCAGGGAGCCCCCCATCGGCGTTCCTTGGAAGAGGGTGGTCGCCCTCAAACAACGACGATGGAGCGCCTCCAGAGGGGGTCTGGACCTCTCCTTCGAAATGGATGGCTCGACTTCAAGCAGAGGTGCGTCCTTATTTAGCGAGCCTTTTTTTTTCTGGCAGCGCCATGACTCTGGGAGGAGGAGGAGGAGGAGGAGGAGGAGGAGGAGGAGGAGGAGGAGGAGGAGGAAGAGGAGGAGGAGGAGGAGGGAGGAGGAGGAGGACGGTGGAGGAGGAGGGAGGAGGAGGAGGATGAGGGGGAGGAGGGGGATTCGGGGGATTCGGGTCCACTGCGCGGTTTGGGGACTCCCGCCGTGCTCCGAGGGCGTCTCGGGTGACCAGGGTCCTCCGGGGTCCCAAATTGCAGTCTGGTGGCGGACTGGGCGGTGAGGTCGTTGGGGGCTCCAAGGTCGCCACGCAGGGCTCGTCTCGATTCCTGCGATTCGATTCGATTCGATTTCGGTGGCCTCCGATTCCGATTCGATTCGACTTCGGATTCCGATTCGGGATCCGATTTCTCAAGATAGGCCTACCAGCCTGCCGATCTCTGCCGATTCGACATGCCCCGTCTCGGCTGCCGTCTTCTGTCGATCCGATTTATGTCGATCGCCGATCCGACTTGTCGATTCGATTCTGGGCTCTCCTGCTGCGCGGTCCGTCACCACACGGTTTTGGTGCCCCGAAGTTGCACCAGGTATTGGGCGTTAGGTAGTAAGCACGCGGCGGCCAAAGCGATCTCAGACGGCCTACACCGTACGCGGGAGCGGCTTGATCTGCGTCGCTTGCAGTCCACTCGGACTGTGCTTTGGGAGGATCGCTGGAGAATTGAACGGATTATCATGTTGAGTCCAGAGCGGACAATTTGAAGGCCATCTTGCTAGGATTTTGGGGACCCCTGGGGCTTTGAAAAGTGCATCTTGGGAGTCCCCGGGGCCGACGAAGCGGACCAGGGTGCCGTGTTGGCATTCCAGGCCACGTGGAGCTTATGAGGCGCATGTCAGGCCGCTTGGGAGACTTGGTCGCTTGTGGAAACGTGGAGCCCATCGTGGGCTTCTCTTGGGCACTCCTAGAGGTACATCTTGAAATCGATTTTGAGCCAGGCGACGGCCTCCGAGGCCCATCAGAAACCAGAAGGCTGAGACAGAGCGACGTAATTCAGATCTGACAGTTGTTTTCATATATTTTGGCCTTCGGGATTAAGTCGGGCGTGTCCCTTCAAATATTCAAAATCGTCAAAAAATAGTCCGATCATGCTTTTGACTATGTTTGATGACTTGTTGATTATTTGTTCGTCCAAAATCCCCCTGTAGGAGGACATGCCCGACCTAACTTTAGGAAGGGGTCGCTCTGAAAGGCTGAGCCGCCCTCTGTCCCTGGCGAGTCGCTCGCCTCGGGACCATCTCGGGGCCGTCTGGGGCTCCTGCTGGACCGCCTCGGGAGGCCTTCTGGAGCCACGTGAGGCTACATCCGCATACTCTGGCGATGTGATGTGTTGCCACCGGCGACTGTTCTTCGATTTCGGCCTTTATGGGGACCCGTCTTCGGGACCGGGGACCACATTGGGTCCCTCTCGGGACCCTCTCAGGCGCCATTTTGAGGCTACATCCGAATACTCTGGCGATGTGTGTTGCCACCCGCGATTGTTCTTCGATTTCGGCCTTTCTGGGGACCCGTCTTCGGGACCCGGGACCATATCAAAAAAGGATCCGTGCAGGAGCGAACATTTTCCCCGTGGAATGGGCCCACGGATTGAAAGAGTCAGATCGGCGAGTGTCTGGGATCACTTGGGGCTAGATTGGGGCTTTCCAGGGGCCATCTTGAGGCTTGGTAGGAGCACAATTGTGGCACACTGAGGAGCCCAGAGGCCTTCTTGGCCAGGCTCGGGGCTGTGGAGGCCGTCTCGAAGCCATCCTAGAACCAAGACGTACGACAGCCAAGCATCACTTAAGAAGCGAGCCGCTGGCAGTCTACTACAAATGCCCTCCCGGGCGCGCCACAGGGCAGGGCTCCCTTGGGCCACCGTGGGCGCAGCCTGGAGCTGCCCCGGGTTGCGAATGTCTCTTGGAGCTGGCCGTCCGGCGCTCCTTTTTGTGTTTCGGCGCGTGGACTCCTGCAGCCGGTGCCACCCCAACGTACTGGTGCTGCATGTGCGTCGCCCCCTCCCCAGCCGCGGGGGCGCGCGCACCGAGAAATCTTACAGTACACGCGTCGTGGCGGGAGCTTTCTGGCCACACCGCTCGGAAAACGATATGCTACAAGATGGGTGTGCTACATGTTCGGGTCGGACGAGCGCCTCCGAGGAGGACAGATAGGTTACTGGTATGTCTTTGTGCGTCCCATGCGGGTCTGGACCACTTCCCCGTGGCCGGCTTCTCATCCCGAGTTGCGTTATGTGACGGCTCTGGGGCCTGTTTGAGGGCGCCCAGAGGCCGCAAGCGGCCCCCCAAAAACCGGGCGCTCCAATATTGTCCGAGACTGGGATCTCAGGGGATCGGGCGGGGCTCTCCTCCCTCCTCCTCCTCCTCCTCCTCCTCTTCGTCCTCCTCCTCTTCCTCCTCCTCCTCCAGGACCCCCCCCGATCATCGAGCCGCAGCACATCCAGGCCGTCGTTGGCATCGCCAATTTCAAGAGGTCGAGGGGGGTCGACAACATCGGCCCCATCGACATCCAGAGACTCCCTCAACAGGGCATCCAGGAGCTCGCAAACATCTACAACGCGGTGGAGCAGAGCGGCCTGTGGCCGCAGCAGCTACGCGCCACTGTCAGAGCGATGGCTCCCAAGCCCGCTGGCGGGGAAAGGATCTTGGGCATGCTCCCCACGATCCCCAAGACATGGGCCAAGATACGGTCCACCATCCCGGACGAGTGGTCCAAGGAGTTGGCGGAGTTCTGGGACACCACCATCAAGGGCTCCAGCGCGCTCAGGGCCGCGCTGGTCAGGGCCCTCCTCGACGAGACGGCAGCGGCGTTCGGCATAGCCTTTGCCACGATCCTCATGGACGTCGAGAAGTTCTACGACTCGGTCTGCTACGCGCTCCTCTTCGACGCCGCCATCAGGGTCAAGTTCCCACCGGTTGTCGTGGCGTTGGAGGTGCAGCTCTACTTGGCCCTCATGTACCTGCGCATGCACGGCCGGGTCAGCGACCTCATCGACCCGCAGTGGTCCATCGTCGCAGGCAGCTGCAACGCCGGCAAGCTGGCGAAGGTCTACCTCGGGCCGATCCTCCAGAGGGCCCACCACAACTATACCTACGCGGGCTTGTGGGCCTTTGTAGATGACACGGTGGCCAGGACGGAGGGGCAGGCGAAGCAGGTCATCAGCGACCTCATTGGCATGGCGACGGACCTCTCTACTGGCATGACGGACGTGGGCCTCCGAGTGTCTCCCAAGACAACGGTCGTCGCTTCCAGTCAGACGATCGCCCTCGCGGTCCACGTCGGCCTCAAGAAGAAGGGTTACTCCATCAAAGTCGCCAACGCATCCGTCGACCTCGGCGTCGGCGTGGGCGGCGCCAAGAGGAGGATCACAACCAAGGCCTCGAAGTGGGCCAAGACGGCAAAGCGCCGCACCAACCGCATCATCACGAAGGTCAGGAAGCACGCCTCCCCCGCCAAGGTCGCGAAAGGTCTGTGGACAACGGGTTCGACGCTCCAGGGCACCTACGGCCACCAGATCATGGGCTTGCCCCCAGCGGCCATCCTCGAGCAGAGGCGCCAGGCTATCCAGGCCTCCGCTGGAAAAGTCCCAGGACGTTGCCTCTCCACCGCGCTGGCCGCAGTCTTGGGACAGAAGGACCCCGCCATCGAGCTGAGGCGCAGTCGATCACGGAGTGGCTCCACTTCTGGTTCAACAACCCAGAACACGACTTGCGGGTCACGCAGACGTGGCAGCTCCTCAACGACAGGACGACCAACCGCGGCAACAAGAAGTGGAGGAAGGTGCTGGGGCCTATCTCCGCCATACAGGCCATCCTCACAGACGCGGGGTGGACGTGCCCTACGCCATACGAGTGATGTCGTCCACCATGGGAAGGAGAGATCGAAGTACAATGTTGGCTCCGACCACACAGCGGCCAACCAGACTGGGAGGACAAGAAGCATGACGTGGACCCTGCAGAGTTCGTCCACGAGTTCTGCCTGTCCATCGAGAAGGGCCCGTGGAAGGACGCAGCCAAACATCCACACGGAGAAGGACCGCAGCGTGGAGGTCCAGACAGTCACATGAGCGAGTACGAGATGGAGAAATTCACCAAGAAGGGCCAGTACGGTCAGTGGGCCCTCAGCCTCAGCCTCTGCGTGGTCGCGGGGGCGCAATGGCCCAGGGAGGGCTTCGTGGAGACTGGGTACCAGGCATGCAAGACATGCCCGCGCTGCGGGGCCTCTCCGACGAGTCGCTCGTGCACAGGACCTGGCTGTGCCCGAGCAGCCGCGACCACGGGGACTACACCGATTCTGACGCCCTCCTCCCGTCAGCCTTGGCTGGGGCTGAGGCTTTTCTTGGCGGCCCGCCTGTGCGCGCAGACACGTGCCCCGTCTTCTCTTCGCTGGGGGGAGACGGGGGGTGGAGCTGGGCTGGGCGGGACTGGGAGGAATGCGCCAACGGCGGTGGAACTCGTCACCCTCTTCGGCGACGGGCCGGGTGGCAAGTTCAGTGATGACCCCCGTCGCCGGAGGGTGGGAGCCGCCTGTATCGCTATGAAGAGCCTCTTTGGCGAGTGGGTCCCCTGGGGGGGCATTCTCTCGGGCCTGGAGGGCCCCCTTCAGACGGCGCCCCGTGCCGAGCTTTTGGCCTTGGCGCTCTCTCTCGGAAGCTGGCCTGGCGGCCTCTGCTTCATTGCTGACCACACCTGCGCCCCAGCGAAGGCGCGAACTTAGATTTGTGGGCACGCATTGCCAACGCAATGCTCGCCCGTGGCAGCAGCCAGCTACAAGTGACCTGGGTGCCCTCGCGCAGCGAGGGGACACCTGGCCTTGCTTCCGACCGTGCCCGCCACTTCCACACGGTAGGCAATGCGGCAGCTGACGCGTGGGCAGGCGTAGCCGCCCAAGTCTCCAACGAGGCAGCTTTCGTGGGCCTGGCTCCTCCCACGGACCTGCATGACACCCAGTGCGCCCTCATCCGCACGAGGGCCCGCAGGGCGCTTGCTGACGCGCTTGCAGTTGATCCATGGGTCGCGGAGCGACCCTCGCAGGCCAAAGGCCCACGTATCACCAAGCTGCAGCTAGCCACGCAGTCAAGCCAGCATTCCTTCGAGCTTCCGCGCAGGCAAGTACCTGTGCACGCGTTGCGGGCTCACTACCGACCTGTATGAAGTGCGGCAGGCGTGTGCGACGCCCTGCCACCGCAAGCCGCCGCTGCCAACGGCCAGCGAGCAAGCGGTGCCAGCACAGGGCGCCGCTACCATATGCGGGCGCGAGCTGCACGCCTCCCGCAAGCTTCACTACGTGCAGAAGTACCGTGGGTACGTCTGCCGCGAACGCGGCAAGACGGATAAACAGGACCCACGCCATCTTGCCGCGCCTTGCACGAGAGCCTCGCCAAGATAGGCTGGACTTTTCACCCGCGCCCACGATTGGCGCGACGGACTGGCCCAATTCGTGCGGGCGGCTACCCACGGCATGGCCGTGGAGGAGTGCACTGCCGCCGCCGCGCTTGCCGCTGTGCCCGCAAGCGCCACACAGCTGGAGAGTTAGAAGGCACTTGGCCTCGCTCACAAAACGCACCGTGGGGCGCTCGGATGTATCGTCATGTATCCTCCTCCTCCTCCTCCTCCTCCTCCTCCTCCTCCTCCTCCTCCTCCTCTCTCCTCCTCCTCTTCCTTCTCCTCCTCCTCCTCCGCCTCCCCCCCCCTCCCCCTCCTCCTCCTCTTCCTCCTCTTCATCCTCCTCCTCCTCCTCCTACTCCTCCTCCTCCTCTTCCTCCTCCTCCGCCTCTGCCTCCTCCTGCCCCTCTCCTCATCATCCTTTTCCTCCTCCTGGGGCTAGGACGAGGATCAAACCTCCTCACTCGTCCTTTTCCTGTTCCTCCTCCTCATCCTCTTCCTCCTCCTTTTCCTCTCCCCCCCCCTTCCTCCTCCTCATCTTCCTCCTCCTCCTCCTCTCGTATTCCTCCTCCTCCTCCTCCTCCCTCTCCTCCTCCGCCTCCTCCTCCTCCTCCTCCTCCTTTGCCTCCTCCTCCACAACATTCTCCCCTTCCTCCCCCTCCTCCTCCTCCTCCTCCTCCTCCTCCTCTTCTGGCCTGCTCTCGCTTGCTGTAGACCTTAGGCCACAGACCCTGGATAATACGCTTCCGATAATCGATCCGATTACCGTCGAGGCGTGTGCTGCATTCCTTGCCGAGCTGTGCTAACCTTTCAGCTGCAGAACCCCCGAACACAAAACAAAGCCACACCCTCAGCCCTGTGTGAAACCGAAGAGTGTGAGACCCGTCCGCGTACCCCCCATGATGTGCACCCTTTTGCCCAGGAGGGGGGCTTGCTAAGTACACCGTCCACACTAATTTGGTCGAAACACGGTGGGTTCAGCCACTCGCTCTTACATGCGAGTGCGGTCGACCCCTGACATCGTGTGCAACAGCGGCCGTTCTCACCCAGGTGGTGCGACGAGGCGAACATTGCACAAACACTTGCTGCGGGGGTCAAACGACCAGGTTGAACCTACGCTGCCTACGCCGAGTCCCAAGACCCTCGGCTTGCAACAGAAGTTCTTCCGCACGTATAGCTTCTAGTGTGCTCTGTAAAGTGCGCATACGAACAGCACAAGCCATGCTCTCAGCTCTATGTACCCTCGTGCGCGTGCTCGCAGACAAGCGTGCAACCTCAGCTCCAGCGGTGGCGAACTCATCTGCTACGGTATTGCCTACGATGATAAGCTTGGGCGAATGTGCTCCGATCGTGCGCTCAGCTCCTAAATGGAAATTCATAAACAGAACAGTGCAATGCAAATCTGTCTTGCGTGCAATCTCCTGTCCTACTCGCCACCACAGGTCAGCATCGGGGCCAGTCGGGGAGAGCCAACGAGACTCATACCAGCCCGAGCACACGGTCGAATCGTCAGTGGTGTGTATGATGTGCCCCTCACTGTCGCGAACGCACACCCACAAACTATACAGTTCACCACGTGCTACTGTCTGCCTACTCCCTGGAAGTGCAGCCCAAACGCCGAGCGATATATCCATATCGTCGTCGAGGGTGCGGAAAAGGGCGATACCGAGGCCTACGCGGCGAAGGCAGGGATGGTGCGTCTCCTTGCCTCCGCTGGCGTCGCCGTCGCCGAAAAGGTAAAGGGGATGAGCTGCGGTCCCCCTTCCAAATCCACCGAACTCCGAGTCCTCCGAAACGTGCCAGATCTCATGATCTGGTGGACTCTCGACTGCGACCCACGAGGAAGAGGACGAGGACGAGGATAATTCCGCTCCAGAGCGTTCTGGAAAGCTCTCGAAGCGTGGCGGAACGCTCTGAAAAGGCCGCGGCGCCCGAGACATCCTCCAGAGCCGTTGAATATCAACGATTCTCGATTTATCCTGACCCGATGTGATCCTCTTTGTGGCTTCGTCTTGGGGCAGTTCTTTCGATGCCACTCAAGGGTTTCTAGGCCACCATCCAGTGGCGCTCCTTCGGGCAATCCTGGGACGGCCTTAAGCAAGCAAGCAACCAACCTTAAACACCTTAAGCATCCGCCTCGACGTAGCCACTTTGGCGCCGTGGGCTCCCTAGAAGACACGAGGGGAGACAGGACCAGACAGGAGAGAAGGCACCTGCAACGCGGCAGCCCGCTAAGGAATATCACAGCCTTGCGGCCGGTTCTTCATGCCCCAGGAGTCGCCATGAGGCAAACCGGCCCCGAGGGAAGCAGGTCCTGGAGGACGGCGTTTTCGGAGCCCTGGGGCCCTCCACGGGCCCTGGGACCGTCAACAAACGACTCAGTCCTCCTCCTCCTCCTTCTGCTCCTCCTCCTCCTGCTCCTCCTCCTCCTCCAGCTCCTCCTCCTCCTCCTCCTCCTCCTCCTCCTCCTCCCCCTCCTCCTCCTCGTCTTCCTCCTCCTCCTCGGATGGGTCCTGGGGGAATGCGCTGGGGTCCGGGACTTTTTCCCCTCAGGACCCGTTTCATTCATGCCAACGGAGGTGCCCCACTGGTTTTTCCACATTTCCGAGGGCGGGAAATTCGACGGGCAGTAACGGCCAGTGTAAAGGTTTTCACAGGTTCGAGCTTGGTTAATATTGTGGTTCACAAGAATTCTAGACGCTACGCGTATCCCCACCAGCCCATCCACAAACGATGCGTATGGGGAGCTGACGGAAGAAGGGAAGGAGAGAATCACATGGTGAAACCGAGCGGGCGACAACGGTGAATTGGGAGATCTTTTGTGGTGAAGGTTGCATGTGTTGCTGCTGGTGCTCTTGCTCCTGCTGGTACTGCTTCTGCTGCTGGTTCTCGACCAGCGAATGCCCAGGCGAATGGAGGTGATCAGGGAAGTGAGGGAGCACAGAGTAAACAAGGGCAGGGGAACCTGTCTTATCCAAGACGGCGAGGATGGAGGAGGAATCGGAGGAGGATGAGGAGAAACTGAAGGAGGAGGAGGGGGAGCGGATAGGATAGGATAGGATAGGATAGGATAGGACCGATCGCGAAGCGAGGTGAACGGCACCCGACCACCACCTGAGCCTTTGCTCGGGTTGAATCGGGCTACTCCCCTCTGAGCTCGAAATTGAAGCAGACGAACGAGCGGGCGTAGAACAGGAACCAGCACCAACTACGTATGACGAAGAAGCCCGAGGAGCACGGATGATACCTCGGATGAATCCCTCCCCATTGAGAGCAGCCGATTGCGCAGAAAATCAATTCACGACGCGTGACAACACAAATGAGTTCATTCCTTCTCCCATCCACCAAGAAGGCGCCAATTGAAAAAGACCTGAGACCGAACCGTTGAAATGACTCCGCACTGATATGACCAATGGCTAAGCTGAAGTGAGTTTGACTCTATGAGGCCCTAGCCGTGCCGCCGAAGCACCACTGTCGATCACTGGGCTAACTCCCCACAAGGGAGGAGCTCGCCTCGCCCACAGACCGCCTCGCCCCAGTCGATCAGAAGAAGAGCCACCAACATCTGGAGCCCCAGACCTGCTTGCCTACCGAGACACTCTGCACGATGAGCGGGAACAACTGTGAACCAATTGGCCAAGCACACTTGACCGCAGTGTTGTAGCATAGCACGTATAACCCAATCCATTAAAACAGCCATCCATTGATGCACGGCTCAGAGTACGGACGGCCGGCACGTCCCCATCCAAGCAGACAGTGAAAGGCTGAATACCAATGCCAGCACCAAAGGCACGGCTCAGAATACGGACGGTCGGCACGTCCCCATCCCACGAACCAGGGAATCGCCATGCAGTGACAGCTAAAATATTGAAATACGAATTGAAATGCTGCAGCCACTGTCCTTTGCTACCGCTGGCCCATGACAACACTGAAAATGATAATGTGCCGACGGGCCGCGACTTGCTCCCACCTGCCTGCCTGCTGCCACCAGACGTTCTTCTCGCACGCGCTGATCCGAGCATTGTAGCTGATGCAGTCGGCCTCGCGCCTACCCATCTGGCTCTGCAGCGGGAATCCGCTGCCTCTGATTGCCCTTCTCGCACGTGCTGGAGATAGCGTTGTAGCTGATGACGGTCGGCACAACCTTCGGCTCCCACATTCTGTACACCATCGCCAGGGCACCCCAACTCTGCACACCGTATGCGCCGAGTCCAGTACTGCAGATGAGGATGGCAAGATCCGATGCGCTCAGGATGCGTACCAACAACATGAGGCAAGAGCAACACTAGCAAAGTACAAGCCATAAACGCTGAATCCTTTTACTGAAACTGTTTACCTCGATTTAGCCAACGCGATCGACTGCGCACGCGGCCCAGGAGACGCGTTGCCACTCCAGCGCCACGTTGAGGCATCGAGGTGCGACTCATGTCAAAGCAATAAGCCAAAAGGGGGCCTACGGAATGGACGGAGCCACATGTGCTTGAGAGGAGGGGGAGCGGAAGGAGGGAGGGAGGAGGAGGAATAGGCGGATGATGATGATGATGATGAGGAGGAGGAGGAGGAGGAGGAGGAGGAGGAGGAGGAGATGGAGGAGGAGGAGGAGGAAAAGTGAGAGCAGGATGGCCAGAGGCTTCTTGAATGCTTGTCGGAGTCTCTTCGGATGTACCTTGGGAGCTTGTTGGAGGCCTCGCGAGGCATCGCGTGGGCCTCTTGGCGGCCCCGGGGGCCGTTTAGGCGTCTCTTGGGAGCTTCATGGAAGCTTTTTGGGCGTCTCTTGGGGCCTCCTGGGCGCCTCTTGGGGCCCTCATGAGGCGCTCTTGAGAGCCTTGGGGGCGCTCTTGGGGCCATCTTGGAGGAGATCGATCAAAAAAGGGAGGGGGGGTTAATTAGCACCGCCCCTCGGGAGCCTCTAAAATCGCCTCTTGGACCACTCTTGGAGCGCTCTTGGAGCGCTCTTGGGCGCTCTTGGGGCCGTCTTGGGGCTCTCTTGGGCCCCTCTTGGGGCTTTCTTGAGCCATTTTGGAGCCATCTTGAGGCCTCGGATGGCCATCGGCAGCGAAACGGCGAGAAAGCAAACATCATTGGTTTCCCTTAGGTGTTCAAAGGATTGTTGCCTCTTGGAGTCCTTGGAAAGCCGTTTTGGGATGGTCTTGGGAGCCTCTTGGAGCATCTGCGGAGCCATCTTGAGGTATCGTAGGCTATCTTGATCAATCTGGGAGGTAATCTTAGGCTTTCCGAAGCGCTCTTGGAGCCATCTTGGGCGAAAAAGTACCCTCTGACCGCTCGCGAAACGCCCCGTCCAGGTCCAGGGGAGGGGGTTAGCCGGAGGGGTAAACCCCTCCCCGAAAGGGAAGACGGAGGGGTGGAAGAAGAAACTCTCTAAACCACCTACGCCCAGAGGGCTGGTGGGATTACTTGATCCCTGCAGGGCGACGCCTGGGAGAACTTGCTGGAGTCATTGCACACGTCCAGTGACAAGGGGAGCCTCACAATGTCGGCAGTGACCCGGGGGAGCACCATGGTGGAAGTGCAGAAACCTCAGCTCTTCCATGCGGGCGACAAGGTCGTCATGGTGAACACGGCACACGATAGTGGAGGAGCCAGTGCGGAAGGCGTCGTGGCGTTCATCGAGGGCAGTCAGGTAGTGCTCAGAGACCCCATCAAAAGTGCATTTCCCGCATACAGCTTCATGATTGTGCGGGCCGCCACGCCCACCCCAGCAAACACAGCTTTAGCCCCACCTGCGTCCGCTCCCACTGCCCCGCCAGCAAACCCAGCCTTGCCAAAGCCCGCTCCCGCGGCCCCGCAGGCAACCCCAGCGCCGCCCGCGCCCGCGCCCGTGGCCCCGCTGGCGAACCCAGCCTTGCCAAAGCCCGCTCCCGGGGCCCCGCAGGCAACCCCAGCGCCGCCCGCGCCCGCGCCCGTGGCCCCGCTGGCGAACCCAGCCTTGCCACAGCCCGCTCCCGCGGCCCCGCAAGCAACCCCAGCGCCGCCCGCGCCCGCGCCCGTGGCCCCGCCGGCGAACCCAGAGAGTCATACACCTACGGCCGCTCCCGCGGCCCCTCGGACAAACCCACCACTTCCCACGCCTACGTCCGCTCCCGTGGCACCGCGGACAACTTCAACGTTGCCCGCGCCCAGGTCCGCTTCCCACGTGGACCCGCCGGCAAACCCAGCGCTGCCCGAGCGCGTTCCCGCGGCACCTCCGGCAAGCCCAACGCCCGCTCCCACAGCCCCGCCGACTCCTCATCCCACGTCAGACAGCGACGCGGGCATCGTCCCGCTGTCAGCCAGCTCGGACGCGCAAGAGACGTCGACGTCTTCTGCAGCACGCGTGTCGCCGGGTCAGTCAGGTCTCAGCCGTCCGAGAGCCTACTTGTCGCGGGCATCGACGGTAGCTCTGTTCGCCGTTGTCACGTGCTGCGCGTGCGGCCTCTTCTTCCGCTGGTTTCGCGGGGCCGATCGGCAGACCGACGAGGAACACGTGGATCCTAGGGGGGTGAAGACGCGGACCACACTTCCGGCCACGGCAGGGCAAGCCGTGCTCCGAACCGCGAGCACCGGCGGCTTCTGCGTGGGCGACAAGGTGTTGATATCGAGCGGCGACGGCGACGAGTTTGGCATCATTCACGACCTACAGGGCGGTGACACCATGGTATTCAGGAGCAACGCTAGGAGGGATAGGCTCAGGGGGGGGGCCCATCAACCCCAATCGCCGATTGATCGCCGATAGGGGCCCGACAGGCCAACCAGCCCAGGAACGTGCGGTTTCGTTGTCGGGGGCATATCGCCGACAAATATAACCGATTGAAGGTCGATGTCTCTCCCCTGACCCTATCCCCCCTGACGTTGCCCTCAAGGTATTGGTTCAACCACTGGAGCATCGCCACCCTACGGGCGCAACGATCTTGTCCCGGGGAGCTGGCGCGCACACGCCGCGGCGCAGCGCGATGGTCAACGAGCTGTTTCAGGTGCTGGACGCCGACGGCAATCATCACCTGAACAGGAGCGAGCTGATGGTGCTTGCAAAACTCGACGGCTTCACTGGATCTAACGAGGAGTGGAAGAAGGAGTACTCGAAGTTTGCACTCACTCACTTCCACAAGGAGCGTAGTCTTGGTTGCAACCGCTGCCAGTTCGCAAGCCTGGTTAACGACCGCGATGCATTTTACCTCACCGACGAAGAGATCCGCCGCTACACTGATGACATCCGCCACTACATGGACACGCTGAAAAGAATTGATATCGGGGGATCCCGTCGCTGACTCAAGTGCCACATCAATTGGATGCATATATTTTGCTTTTAGAGGACACCAGAGTACTGGTACCTCATACTGATGGCACCCAGCTGCCTGCGGCAAGCCCCGCCGACGAGCCAGCGGCACATCGAAGTGCACACAGGGTGGTCCTACCGAGGAATTCGAACAGTCTGGCTAGAATAGTTCCCAACCGTCCTGCGCTGTTGGGTCCTCATTTTGAGGAGACAGCGCCCCGCGTTCACCCCTCCTCCCGCTGCCCCTTCATTCCTCCCCCTCCTGAGGTATCCGGGCAGTCCGGGCAGAATAGTTTTGGAGGCCGCACGGGAAGCGGCTCGATGATGCTCCAGCTTGGCGACGCGATGACGTTGCATGGCTGCTGCGTCTTAGTTCCGGGGGTTGTCTGGGGCATTTTGAGAGTTCCTGCGGGTCTTTTGGCAAGCCTATATCGGGCTCCTGGGACCCGCAGGAGGACCCGTTAGGTCTCGTCGGGGCCGTCTTGGGCGCGATGGCTCTATCGAGCTCTCCTGGGGAGGTCTGGTCAAACCATATTTGGGCGAGTGTTCGGGCCCTTCCGGAGCCATCTTGGGGCGGTGTCTGGCCATCTCAGGGGATTCTCCAGCCGTTTCGGTATCGTGTGCGTTTTTTTATATGTTGAAGACAGGGTAAGGAAGCCGTGTGGTGGGGTCTCGAGGCTGCCTTGAGGCGTTTTCGGGGCTTGGCTCGTCTTGGAGAGGGAAATTGCTTGGGTGAATGTGCCCCTAGGTTTCTAATTACAGAAGTCCTCTCAGACATCTAAGAGGCTTGTTGTCACGCCCCAGCGTGCCGATAGCACTGTGGCGGATCAGTCTCGGTCGAAATTAACGTCTTTGCTCAGCAATGCTGAACCGCCCTGTTATATTTTCCTACAGCACAGGCGCCAAAGGCGCTCAGGTGGCTTGCCTGGTCTGACGATGACGATGGTCATCTTCACTATCAGTCGATCAACCGATCAACCAATCAGCCAATCAACCACCAATCATCATCGTCGCCTTTGCCTTCGTCATCTTCGTTGCCATCGTGATCTTCGTTGCAACTGACCTCAACATCACCACAATGTCAGCACCATCATCATCAGCGCCCTCATGCCCTCCGTGGACACTCTGGCTCAAGCGCCGTCGTTGCCCAAGACCGATATTGTCCCTGCGTCGCGGGGGCTTCCCCGGGCTTCCCCAGACATCCGACGATTTTTTTCAATGCGCAGCCCGAGAGGTCCCGACCACTTTCCCAAAGGAAGCTTTTCGCCCCAGATCAAGCGTTGACGGTCTCGGGGCCCGATAGAGGGGCCCCATAGATGACCGACAGCGGGGCAAGACGCCAAGATAAAACAAATCAGACCGCTGGAGATCTGGGACGGACATGGCCCCTGCGTCGCGGGGGCTCCCTTCCCTCTCTGGCTGACCCAAAAGGGGGTCCAGCGACAAGGGGGCTGTGCAATAGATTTGGTGCACTAGATTTGTGGGGTTGCAACAGCTTTGGGGCGTGCAGTACACCCGGGTGCGCAGAAACGCATCGCTGGGCTTTCGCAGGCAGCACGTCAGTTCAATACGATGCAATAAAGCTTTCTCTTGCGCAACACGTTTGCAACACAAGTGCTCCAAACCTCATCACCGGCGCAATCTTTATCAAAACCACCAACACGGGCGCCGCGCTGCGCTAAGAAATTGCACGCTTCAAAGCTGGCTCTCGCAAGAGGGCTAAGAAAGTCAGCGAAGCGGGACCTCAACTCCTTACCGGAAGATCCCCTAACAGAAATTTTGACTGTCTATGGCGCCGCCCCCTTTTCGCTGGACCCCCTTCTGGGTCGACCAGATCCCTCGCTGGCGCCACAGGCTCGGGGGCGGCAAAGAGGGGGGTGATGACTAGGGGGGGGTGGATAGCATGGCGGGGGCCATGCTATTCCCCCAGATCTCGTGGCGCTTCTTCTTCATTTCACTACGACCCTGGCCCCCTGGGCCGCGCACATGCCGCCGGTCATGACTTGCACCCCCACCCCTTGGGCACCCCCCTCCGTGGCCGCTCCCGACGGGCCCCCCCCCCCGAAGCTGCCCCCGCCATGGCCCTGCGTGCCCGCAGCGCCCTCCCCGCCGCGGCCCTGCTGGCGCTCCTCGCGTGCCTGCTCGCGCCCTGCTTCGTCGCCCCGGCGCCGGCGCGCGCGGGGGCCGCCGCGCCCGGCGGGGGCGGCCCGCTCGGGGGCGTCCGCCCGGAGGCTCGGCTGCGGCGTGCTGCAAGCAGAGGGCGACGCGTCTTGGCTTGCCTATATCGGGGAACGAAGGATGACGTAAGCATAATAACTCGGAGGTCCGCGCGGATCTCCGAGTTTTTATGTTTATGTCATTCTTCGTTTCTCTACTGTAGTCGGGTGTTGCTGGAAGTGTCCCTGGCCCAAGGTACCCCCAGGATTATCGGGGTGGCCCAGGCGGCCTCCAGGGCACCCCTCGCAGGGCCCAGAGGGCCCCAGGGGCCCCAGAGTGGAGCGAAAAGCTGGGGGCACCTTGGGCCGGGGGTACTTCTAGCAACGCCCGAGATGGGCCCACCGGAGAATGTTCCAAGAACCCTTTCGTGGTTTGCACGGAGTGTTCTATAGGAGCAGTTCTGGCCGAGGCGGTCTTGTTTGAGCGCGTCTGGCTTCTGTTCTAAGAGCCTTGCTTTTGCTCTCAGAACACTCTTGGGGTTTTCAGAACGTGTCGTGCTAAGGCCTACACGACTGCCGGGACCGTCGGTCCCTGCTCGAGCACGAGTGGCCCCTCGCCAGAGTGACCTTTGGTGCGGGCCCACGGTGTCCCTTCAGCACCCGCTGGCGCGCCCGGGCTCTGCCCCCCCCGCTGGCCCGCGCGGCAGAGGTCACCCTTGCCCGGGGGACGCGCCCGCGCGTGGCCGAGAGAGGCGCGGGCGCCTGGCGTGGCGCAGGCTCGCCGCCACGGAGCAAGCGGGCCCCGAGGTTCGGAGGATCGAGGTT
Organism: Prorocentrum cordatum; assembly: GCA_963575745.1. Lineage (NCBI taxonomy): Eukaryota > Dinophyceae > Prorocentrales > Prorocentraceae > Prorocentrum > Prorocentrum cordatum. Next base: position 742,982 of record CAUYUJ010015271.1, read on the forward strand.
CGAAGCTTCCCGATGCCCTCGGGAGTGCAGCAGGGGGGCGCCGGAGAAGGAGCCCTCTTCAAGCAGTGGCGAAGCGTCCTGGCTCGCCTAGATAGGCCTACCAAGCAATGTTCTCAGAACCTGGTGTGGTTTCCACAACGAGTTCTTAGAACATTTCTGGCTGGGACGGTCTTGTTTTATCACATCGAGTTTATGCTCTAAGAACATTGTTTTGGTGTTTCGAACATGTTTGGGAATGCTTCGTGGTAGGCCTATGGGAATGCCGGAACGGTGGGTCCCTGCTCAAGCTCTGCGTTGGGGAGGGGCTCGGTGCTTTTTGATTGTCATTGTAGCGGGAATACAGGTCCTTTCAGTTTTTGGCTTCCTCCCTTGCTCCCTTGATCCTTGATTGTGTTACTGCTTGCCTCAGGTTTACCCTCGGCTTTCGATGTGAAATGGAAGTTCGACTTAAGGGAAAATGGGGCCCTGTTCCTTATTTCTCGTTCCTTAGGTTGAGTCGGGCACGTCCCTCTACAGAAGGAATCTTCGAACATCGTCACAACACAGTCTGGGGACGATTGTTCCTGGACCATTTTTGGCCTATGTTCGGATTTGTTTTTGGGCCATTTTTTACCTCTCGCCCGAGATCCGCCTGCAGGGGGACAGGCCCGACCCAATCCTTGGGTCAACGCCCCGACGGTCTGCTTCTGACGGCTCCCCAGCGGAGGGAGGAGGGAGTAGGGACGAGGGAGGAGGGACGAGGGAGGGAGGGAGGGAGGCAGGGAGGCAGGGAGGAGGGAGCGAGGGAGCGAGGGAGCGAGGGAGGGAGGGAGGGAGCGAGGGAGGCAGGCCTCGTGGGAGGGCGCCCCTCGGCGAGAGGCCGCGCCTCGCTCTCTCGTGGGCGCCCCGGGGCCGCCCCGGAGCCCGACCGCTGGCCCGGCCAAGGAACACCCCTGCTGACCTCCAGGGGCTCCACTCCTCCTCCTCCTCCTCCTCCTCCTCCTCCTCCTCCTTGTGTACCGGAGGATCTGAGGTTGGTGGACTCCCGCCGACTCGTGCTTCAAGTCTATGAGACGGAACCCCTCGTCTTACTTGACTGCTCACAGTTGGCTCAGATGGACACTTACTTTTTACAGATACTTGACAGTACATACTCAGACGGGCTGGTCCATACGTCCTCCTCGCACCCACGTACCTGATGCCGCCGCCCGACTTCGGCGTCTGCGCGCTCTTTCTCGTTCTTTGATGATGTTATGTGGTGTATTCGCGGCTTTGTGTGCACGCCCGCGCTGACCACCACCGAGTACCCGACTGCCACGTGACCTCGATGCCCGAGGCCCCGTTCCTCTAGGCCGCGCCGAGCGGGGGGCGCGGTGCGAGTGGGGACTGCCCGGCGGTGCGCCGTTAGTGACCCTCGCACCGTTGCTCCCCGGCCCCGCGCACTCCTCACTGTCTTCCTCGGAGTGGCTATCTTCCAGAATTCGGGGACCCACACTCCCCTCCGTTGCTTCCTCTGCTCTTCTCCTGCTTTGGCCTCGCCCTCTCGCCTCGTCGCCCTCTCTCCCGCGTCGTTCCCCTTTCGTCCGTCGCTTGCTGGAGTGTGGGTCCCTCCTCGGGGCGGGGCGGGTGCCTCGGAGGCCTGCCCGTCGCCCGCAGCGACGTGGGCTCGGCACTGGGAGGCCAGTGGGGTGTCCCCCCCAGCCCTCGAGGGGTCTCACGATTTGCGACTGCCTGGGTACGAGCACGTACGACAGGCTGCACGGCGCGCGCTACTCACGACCTCATCGCTCTCGCTCGATGATCGTTCGAGGTAGGGCTCTGATTGCACGGGTTCACGCGCGGTCAGGGTTCGGCACAGACCACGCGCAAGGCCGAGTCTTCTTCTTCTTCTTCCTCCTCCTCCTCCTCCTCCTCCTCCTCCTCCTCCTCCTCCTTCCTCATCTCTCCACCTTCCTTCCCTGCCTCCCTTTCATAGTTTTTCTCCAGATGCGCTTGCCCTAGAGGAGATGTAACTCAAACCCTACTAATTGGTCCGTTGCCACCCCCCTGATTTCTATGCCCCCCCCTGATCCCTATGGCTATGTCCGTGCCTGTGCCTATGCCTCCCCCCTAACTCCTGTCGTCCTCATCATCATCATCAACCTCATCACCATCATCCCCCACCATCTATTTGGAGTCAACGTTGGCTGATATGTTATTCGTTCTGCCGATCGTCGTGGGCCCCCGCACCCCTCCCCTCCCGCCGCCCCCACACCATGGAGCATGTCTTGGCTGTTTGTTTCTTGTGGACTAGCCTCCACTTTAGCAGTAGGTCGGGCGTGTCCCTCTACAGGAGGAATTCTCCCGGCAAAGCAACCTAACAGCGATGTGTATAAGCATATCTGGAAGCATTCCCCTTAAGATTCAGGTGATAATCCAGTTGTTGCTGTTCTCGCAGTCGCAGTCGCATTCGCTATGACAGTCACAGTGGCAACGGCCTCAGGATCCAATGGAATCCTAAGGATTCCTAGGGATGTTCAAGGCATCCTTAGGCATCCTTAGGAATCCATAGGAATCCTTAGTAAACCTTAGGACTCCTGATTCCTAGGGATTCCTGGGGATTCCTAAGGATTCCTAGGGAATCCTAAGGATTCCTAAGGATTCCTGAGGATGCTTAACTATGCCTACGGATTCCTAAGGATGCCTACGGATTCCCAAGGATTCCTAGGGATTCCTGAGGATTCCTATGTATTCCTACGGATGCCTCAGCCTGCCTCGGTTTCAGCCTCAGCCTCAGCCTGCCTCGGCTTGCCTCAGCCTCAGCCTCAGCCTGCCTCAGCCTCAGCCTCAGCCTGCCTCAGCCTCAGCCTCAGCCTGCCTCAGCCTCAGCCTGCCTCAGCCGCAGCCTCAGCCTGCCTCAGCCTCAGCCCGTCTCAGCCTCAGCCTCAGCCTCAGCCGACATCGGCTTGCCTCAGCCTCAGCCTCAGCCTGCCTCGGCCTCAGCCTGCCTCGGCCTTAGCCTGCCTCAGCCTCCCCTCCTCCCCCCTCCCCCCCCTTCCCCCCCCCCCACATTCAGCCTCACCTTGTCTCAGCTTCGGCCTGCCTCCGCCTCATCCTCAGCCTCAGCCTCAGTCTCAGCCTCAGCCTGTCTCGGCATGAGCCTGCCTCGGCCTCAGCCTCAGCCTGCCTCAGCCTCAGCCTGCCTCAGCCTCAGCCTCAGCCTCAGCCTGTCTCAGCCTCAGCCTGCCTCAGCATCAGCCTCAGCGTCAGCCTCGGCCTGCTTCGGCTTGCCTCAGCCTCAGCCTCAGCCTGCCTCAGCCTCAGCCTCAGCCTGCCTCAGCCTCAGCCTCAGCCTCAGCCTGTCTCAGCCTCAGCCTGCCTCAGCATCAGCCTCAGCGTCAGCCTCGGCTGCCTCGGGCCTCAGCCTCAGCCTCAGCCTGCCTCAGCCTCAGCCTCAGCCTCAGCCTCAGCCTGCCTCGGCCTCAGCCTGCTCAGCCTCAGCCTGCCTCAGCCTCAGCCTGCTCAGCCTCAGTCTCAGTCTCAGCCTGCCTCAGCATCAGCCTCAGCGTCAGCCTCGGCCTGCCTCGGCTTGCCTCGTCCTCAGCCTCAGCCTGCCTCGGCCTCAGCCTCAGCCTCAGCCTCAGCCTCAGCCTGCCTCAGCCTCAGTCTCAGCCGCAGCTTGCCTCAGCCTCAGCCACAGCCTTAGCCTCAGTCTCAGCCTGCCTCAGCCTCAGCCTCAGCCTCAGCCTGCCTCGGCCTCAGCCTCAGCCTCAGCCTCAGCCTCAGCCTCCTGCCTCGGCCTCAGCCTCAGCCTGGCCTCAGCCTCAGCCTGCCTCAGCCTCAGCCTGCATCAGCCTCAGAGCCTCAGCCTCAGCCTCAGCCTGCCTCAGCCTCAGTCTCAGCCTGCCTCAGCCTCAGCCTGCCTCAGCCTCAGCCTCAGCCTGCCTCAGCCGCAGCTTGCCTCAGCCTCAGCCACAGCCTCAGCCTCAGCCTCAGCCTGCCTCAGTCTCAGCCTCAGCCTGCCTCGGCGTGCCTCAGCCTCAGCCTCAGCCTGCCTCGGCCTCAGCCTGCCTCGGCGTCAGCCTGCCTCAGCTCGGGCATGCAAATTATGGCACAGGCCTGGTGTTCTGGGAGCACGAAGATCACGAAGTGGCCCACAGTTGGCTCCGGGCAATCAAAATATGGTACAGGAATGGTGTTCTGGGAACACGAAGAACACGACGTGGCCTACAGTTGGCTCCGGGCGTTCAAAATTGCCTGGGAATGGTGTTCTGGGAACAGAATCTGTAGGAATCCATAGGAAACTATAGGAATCGATCAGAGTCCTGGGGAGTCCCCAGATTTCCGGGATTCTCCCGGCATCCGCCCAGACCCCCCTGGGGAGTCAAGATGCTTTCTTTTGACCCCACTAGAAACCTATCAGCCTTCGCTGTTAGGTAACATTCAAAAGTAGTAAGACATAGTCTGGGGACGATTTGTTTTCACTATGTCAGATTATGTTTGCATATTTGTTGGACTATTTTTAAGTTTTCCTCCAGAATCTGCCTGTAGGGGAAATGCCCGACCTAAATCTAGCGAGCTGTCTTGAGTTTCAACAGCTGGGGGACTGTCATCGGGGGATCCTCCAACGTGGACCAGGGGCGAGAGCCTGGCCTCGGGGAAGCGGCCGGGACGTCCTGGAGGCCGCGGATGGAACAAGGCAGATCGGCAAGGAAGCAGGTCCTGAGCTTTTCCGCCGTTTTCGGGCTCGCTATAGGGATTTCGTCGGGCCCTGGGGGCTACCAGAAGAAGACTCGTGGGCGACAGATGCCTCCGTATCCGCAGCCTCGCGGGCCGGGCCCTTGGGCCGCGACCCCGTGGATACGGATCTCTTTTTTCCGCGGATGCCCCACGCGAAACGCATATCTGTGCGACCGCGTGTCCAAAGGGTATCGCGCCCCCTTGGAATCCACGCCGCGGGAGTGCGGACACGGGTATGTTCGCCGCTCGCGAGGCTCGCGAGGAAGCGCTGGCCCTGGGGAGAGGAGGCCCCCGGGTCCAGGACCCGTCCCCCATCGGGACCAACTCTCGACCGGCTCCCGACTCGATCTGGCTTGGCTTCGCCACTTCTTGCCGGTTCGATGGGCGACTGGCGTGAGTTGCCAGCGCTCAAAGCGTGAGTGGCCGGCGCTAAGGTTCCCATTCAGCATGCTTCGCCATTGTCGCTGCCTGCCCCTCTGCGTGACCGCCCCTCCGGAGCTGGCATGCAGGCTGTACCTCACTGCGCTGCTGCTGGTTCGATGGCGCAGCCGATTTTCAGCGCCGAGGCCTTCCGATTCGACTCGGCGGCGCGCAGAGGCGGGTCTGCAGATGGCTTCTTAGAAGCAACCCTGCTCCTTAGAGGGCGCGGGTCTTGTCTGTAGATGGAAGGCTGGCGCCTTCTGAGAAGCAGCCTCCTTCTAAGAAGCCCTTCCCCCTACCGCCCTACCCTCTTGTGCACGCTGCCAGTCCATGGCGCAGCCGATTTTCAGCGCCGAGGCCTTCCGATTCGACGCTCTCGCCGATCCGATCCGACTCCACCATGCCGCTTGCCCCATCCTGCCAGAGGCCTCTGGCGGCCAGCCGCCCGCGCCGGGCAAGATCAACCTCCTCTTCCTTGGCCTTCGGGGGGGCAACGTTCGTTGTAAGTCGGGCGCGTCCTTCTACAGGAGAGAATTCAAGAATAGTTCAAAGATAATACGGTGAAGGCATTGTATGAGGAACCACTGGACAAGGAATCTAGGGTCTGGAAGCCCGCGGAACTCCCATCGTGGAGTGGCCATGGGTATCACCGCCGCCCTCATTAAGGAATCCTCCAGGGTCTGAAGCCTCCTAGGCGCATTCCTTAACCAACGCCCCCATCGTATGGAGATGAGTAGTTGATAACACATTTACTCTTTTTGACTATGGTTTGACCGCTTCGATTTTTCTTCCAACAAGCGCCTTTGGGGGGACATGCCCGACCTGACGTTAGTTGGCCACGCGCAGGAGAGGGGTACCCAGACCCCTCCGAGTCAGCAAACGAGCACGATGGGGGGGGCTCTCGCCATGTTCGGCCCCCGTGGGCCCTCGCCGGGCCTCGGGACCGTCAGGCAACGACTCGGGAGGAAAAGCCAGTCCCGGGGAATGGGTCGAGACCTCTGGGGTCGACGTCACAAACAAATCATGACGTCGGGGGTCTGGGTCAGGGGGAGGGGGAACGCTGCTTGGAAGGAGGCTGCTTCTCAGATGCCGCGCGGGCCTTCTCTGTAGATGTAGGGCCGGCGCCTTCTAAGAAGCAGCCTCTTTCTAAGAGGCCTTCCCCCTCTCCGTACCCCCCCCGGGTGCGCGCCGCCAAGTGAAGGGGGGGATGGGCTCAGGGGGGGGGGCGCAGCGACCCCCGCCGACAGGGGCTGGATTCGGCGGCGCGCTGGTAGGGGGGGAGGGGAGAAGGATCAGGCCTTCTCAGAATGCGGCGGAGCTTCTCAGAAGTCGCACCTTCTGAGAAGTGTTCTGCGCCTTCGGGCAATGCTCAGGAAGCTTCTCAGGAGATCAGGGGCCTTCCCAGCCCTCTGAGAATTTGGGTGGCCCAAAAGGAGGTCCAGCTGCAAGGGAGTGGTGCCATAGATTTGGGGCAATTGTATTGCAAATGCAGTGCGCCGGAGAAGTGTATTGCATTCTATTGCAACTACAATGTACTGCGCGCGAATATCCAGCAGTACATCCGCGCCCAGGAATGTATTGCACGTCCCGGATGTGCTGCAACCCCGCAAATCTCTTGCACCAGATCTCTTGCACCACCCCCTCGTCGCTGGACCCCTTGTGGGCCAACCCGGGAGAAGGCCTGCCCCCCCTCGCACTTCCCCTCCGGACGCACCGCCGACGGATGGCACGCCCCGCACGGGGCCGTGCGGTCTCGCCATCCCGGGGGCCCGTCGCCGACCTCTCGGCGACGCCTTTTGCGGACTCGAGGTCGATGTCTCCCCCCCGTGAGGCGAGCAGTCTCCCCCCCCCCCCTTGCTGATGTCTGGGCCTCCTGGATGGGGTCCGAGCAGATGGGGTCGGAGGATCGCGCCGCGTCGCCGATGCGTCGGCGATGCGGCTCGGCGTGGAGCCCGAGCTTCCTCGCGCGGGCGCCGCCGATGCGTCCTTCTATGTGGCCGAGGCATCGCCGGTGCATCGGTGATGCATCGAGGATGCGGCGCGGTCCTCCGACCCCATCTGCTCGGACCCCATGTGGGAGGCCTCCATGTTGACCCTCAGGCCTGCTGGCCGGCACCGCCGTCATCGGGCTGCTGGCCCTCTTCGGGTACGGCGCCTACTCCGGGGCGGGCAGCTCGCTCTGAGGGCCCAGGCCGAGGCAGAGTCGCGCGAGCGAGGGGGTTGGCTCGCGGCATGCTCGAGCCCGCCTCGGTCAGGGCGGGGCGGCGACGACGACCACCACCGCCACCACAGCCACGCCGACGACGACGACGACGACGACGACGACGACGACGACGACGACGACGACGACGACGACGGCGGCGACGACGACGACGACGACGACGACGGCGGCGGCGGCGACGACGACGACGGCGACGGCGACGGCGACGGCGACGGCGGCGGCGGCGTCGACGACGACGACGACGACGACGACGACGACGACGACGACGACGACGACGACGACGACGACGACGACGACGACGGCTGGAGGCGGTTTCCAGCAGCTGCGCCTCGTCGAGGGCGTTCCAGGGGTGCCCGAATCGTCCCGAACGGCTGCCGTAGACACGAGTTCTGGGATGACTGCTGGGGTGCTAAGGGGATGGGGGTGCCAAGTGGCTTGAGCGGGTTCGATATATCCACCCAGTGGGCGCAGCCCACTTAGGCCAGATCTTGAGCCACCTGTGCACTTCTAGCCCACTGATAGGCTGCGTCACGCTAGATACAACACACCTCACACACAGCGCACCGCTCTGATGTTTCCAGGTCCTCTCCGAAGGGCCAGCGTGCTCGCGCACGCCTGTCGCCCATCTTTGGGCCTCCCTCTGCGGCGATGACAGTTCGTCCGTTAGCATCTCATTGTGACCCCCCCGTTCCCCTTGCCTTATGATGCTCCTACCTACTGTAGCCTTGACCGCCAGGAAGAATTTCGAGCGCCCAAAAGAGTAGCGAAATTCAAGGGTTTTCACGTGTCGGGCCCTGGGAGACACTCGCCCGACACTGTTTCGACACTCTTTCGACACTCTGTTGACACTTTTCGGGGTGCTCGCAATTATTTCTGGGATGTTTTCCTCACGCAGGATGGGCACAACATCGCCCTTGCCGCCCCCCTGCGGTCGCGGGGAAGGGGAGGGGCAAGGGGGTCCGCGCTGCGACAGCAAGCAACAAATCACGACGTCGGGGCTCTGGGGAGGCCGTGCAGCCTCGTGCTGCCACAGAGAGCGGCGACAACACGCAACGAGGGGGGCCCTTCTGGCCATGGCGAGCCTCGGGTCCCGAGCGCGAGCTCCCCGACCCAGGTTTACATCGGGCACGTCCCCCTACAGGCGGGCTTGGGACGAAAACTTAAAGACATGCAACAACAGATTCAAACACAGATCCCCAAACAAACGAAACATCGTCCCCAGACTATCCTTGGACTATTCTGGAATCTTCCTCCTTTTGAGGGACGCGCCCGACTTAACCCAGATCTGAGAAACGGATCCCTTAGCACCCCCCTGCGGTCATCCCATTTACAGTAAACCCGCATAATAATAAGGTTGGGCAGCCTTCCAAGGGTACCCTTGCATCCTTGTCCCTTCGGCCACTCCTTAGCGACTTTCGCTGGCCGCGCCCCGCTGGCAAAGTGTCGACATGGCCTTCCAATGCCCTTGCACCCTTACCGCGCATCCTTATGATACGGGTCGACTGCATGAGCCGAAAAGCGGACGGCAAGGAGGCGGTTCCAGAGCATGACCGCATGCCGTGCCGACTACCGCTCACCCAGGGGTGCGCTAGGTGCGGGAGCGGGCGAGCGATTTTCGGAGCAGCCCTGCTCGCACCTGGTAGGCTTTTTCAGGCACTCTCCGCGCCAGTGAGGGGGGGAGAAAAAAAAACACCACCTTCATTCCTTAATCCTCACCGTCATCATTATGATCCTCGCCTATTATCGTCGTAATGACTGCAGTGGCCATCGACACTGGGGCGATCCAAGCTAGCCAGCCCTGCTAAGTCTTACAGACGTCGCACGCGCGCACATCACTTCAATCATCCAAGCCAGCCCAGCCTGGGGATACCGCAGTCGGTCTAGCTCGCTCTGTCAGGTTGTGAGAGCGTCATCCCACGAATAATTGTTTGCCGTGGGCTGGGCACAAGTAGGCGGAGCATTCGCCTGATGCTATTTGTACATGCGCATTTGATCGAAGACGCTTCCGGCGAGTCACGGCGAGTCACCGTCGCCCCCCGAGGCCATTGAGCCCGTCTGGGAGCATCCTGGGGCCTCTCGGAGCCTTTCTTGGCGACCTCCCCCTTGAACCGTCTCTGGGCTCTCTTGGACCGTCCCGGGGGGGGGGGGCCTTGGGCCACACTGGAGCACCCCTGTCTGGAGGCCGGAAAGCGGGTGTATGGTGCCAACCGTGGGACATGGCGACGCTATCTGCGACAGACTTCTTCGCCGGGCCCAGCACTGGCACCAAACCCCTGTACACCACGCCCCTGTCCTGCTCCCAGACCCTGGTCCGTCCTGGCACGCTCGCAGCTCGTGCTGGTCGTGCTGGCGGCTCTTCTCGGGGCCGTCCCGGGGCTCTCCCTGGGGCCTGCGTGGGCCCCTCTCCTGGGGCGCCCTGGAGCCCTCACTTGGGCCGCCCCGGGCCGTCTCGGGGCTGCCTTGGGGCCCTCTCCCGGGCCCCCTCGGGGTCGCTCCCTGAGCTCCAGGGCTGAACCTGAACGGTGCTTCTCGTTTTCGTGTTGCCTTCGTTCTCCCTCGTGTCGTCTTCAACCCGCCCCCCAACGCACAACGAGACCGAAACTAGAACGGCCCACGAAATCGCCGGAACACCGTTCAGGTCCGCTCCCGCTGGGCTCTCCGAGGCTCGGGTCGGGCGCAAGGGGAGGGGGGGGGGAGAGGGGAGGTTACGACATCTGCTGCACGTAGCTGGCGTCGGCCCCGCCGAGGGGCCCATTTCTTGATACATGGCCGCCTCCAGCGCCGGGAGGCGCCGGGAAAGTCGGCTATACGTGAGCTGATTCTCCCCCCCCCTCCTCTGCTTATCTCCCCCCCTTCTCGCCCGGCCCGAGAGGCCTTCCCGGAACCGCCTTCCGCCTGAGCGCTCGGAGGCCCACGGGCAGCACCCGGGTCGGGGACTCCACGGGCTGCTCCGCGGCCTCCGCCGCCCGAGGGCCCCTTTTCTGCGGGGCTCCATGCCTGCCGCGGCTGGGCTCCTCCGTGGCTCCCGGGCCCCCTGCTCGGCCACCGTGGCGCCGCGCGGCGCCTCCTCGTGGGCCGTCCTGGGCCCCAGCGTGCCCAGCACCCCAGCGGGCACCCGGGGGGCCGGCACCTTCGTGGGCCCTGGAAGCGACAGGGCCGTTTTTGCTACCGGTTCCGTTTTGCCGTTTTGTTGCCGGTTCCGACGCCGTTTTGTTGCGGGTTCCGTCGCCGCTCTTTTACGGGCTCCCGCTCCTGTTCCACTCTTGGAGCCGTGACCGTTGCCGTTTCCGGTCGCCCTTTTGTTTGCCATTTCCATTTTCAAGTGATATTTTTTCGGGAGCGGTGAAAAAACGGCCCTGCCGTTTCCGGGGCCCACTAAGGCCGGCACCAGGGCGAACACGGGGGGCCAGCGGATCCAGCGGCGTTCGGCCTCTCTGCCTGGGGTGCAGAGCCAGGGCGCAGTGGGGACGATGACTGCAGGCAACAGGGTCTGCGAACCAAGTTCGTCGAGAGTCCACATGGCAAGTTCCCTGGAACACGGTCGAGAGTTCTTCCGTGTCTTGGGATGTGGGCATTTGGGGGACTTCTGGGAAGCCAGGTGGGGGTCTATGAGGCTAAGTGGGGGTCTCGTGGCGGCCCCTTTGGGGCTATTGGGGGCCTCGTGGCAAGCCCTTGAGAGCTTCTTGGGAGGTGCTGGAGCCCTACTAAGTAGCCGGGGAGGGCATGTTCCTAGTTATGTATGTTCCTGGGGTCCGCTCCTTAGCTTTCTTTGGGGGCCTACTTGGCGCCTCCTGGAGACCCTTGTGGCCCACTCTGGGTGACCTCGGGAGCCGCACATGGGGCGACCTCAGATTGTTTCGGGCCCGGCACCTGACTCTCTTGACACGGCCGTGGTCCCAGTCTCCGAGCCCTCTGCTGCAGAGGCCTCGCGGCCGATGCCAGTGGGCCAGAAGGCATCTCGGCAAGAGCCGAAGGGCGCGGGCGGAAGCGGCGGCTGGAGAAGCGGCAAGGGCGGCGCGGAGCAAGGGGCGCTGCCAGGCGCTCCCGAGCGCTCTCCGGTGCTTCCCGGGCGCTCCAGAGCTCTCCCAGGGGCGCTCTCGCAGGCGCTCCCCAGGCGCTCCCAGGCGCTCCCGAGCAAGAGAGGAGGGATCGGCAAGGGGGGCGGGCACAGCGGCAAGGGGCAGAGGGAGGGGAGCACGGGAACAGCAGGAAGGGCAGCAGCAGTCATCCAAGGTGGCTCCCTCTGGGGCGCTCCAGAAGGACCCCCTCGCTTCCCCGGCCGCCCGGCGGCCGCGCGCCCGCCCGCAGCGCGGAGCGCGCGCCGCGGCTGCTGGGAGGAGACACCTCCTCCCTCCCTCTCTCCTCCCTCTCTCCCTCCTCCCTCTCGCCCTCCTCCCTCTATCCCTCTATCCCTCTCTCCTCCCTCCCTCCCTCCCTCTCTCCTCCCTCTCTCCCTCCTCCCTCTCGCCCTCTCTCCGTCCCTCCATTAGAGGATCGAATGAGTTGGTAACTATCTCTTGCCCAACGGAAGTCTGGCGGATGCCAGCGGAAGTAGAAGAAAGCAGCCTCCGCCGGCGTAAGCAAAAGACGCACCCCCAAGGGATGACACTTTTTTCGTTGAAGGAAAAAACGCCATAAACAGAAATGTTCGGCACTCCGCGCGGATTGCTTGGATCTGCGCTGGGCCCCCCTGGCGGTGCCTCTGGCGCCGCCCCTGGCGCGCTCCGGCGCAGTTCCAAGAAATCCGCGCGGAGCGCTGAGAGTTTATGTTCATGCCGTTTTTTATTGAATCGCGTCGCTCATTCCGCCGGCCCTCGAGCGCTCTATGGGGCCTCTTTGAAGCCTCTTGGGGGCTTCTTTGGGGCGGGGTAGTCGAGTGCACCCCCCTCGGAGGCCACGATCCTCGCGAGGGGTGTCGAAAAAAGGCCCTCAAAACCATCCCTGGGTAGACTTGGTCGGGCTGCGGTCGGGATACGCCTTTTTTCCTTGTCCTAGTTTGGGTTGATGCAGGATTTCCGGAAGGGTCCATGGGGCCGCAGGCTCTCCGGGCCGTCGGGGGGTCAGCTCGGATTCTGCTGAGTTGTGGTCGGTGTCTTTCAAATCGTCCTGAGGCACGCGGCAGCCTTCCAGAACGCACCGAAAGGTTTTGAATGGTCTATGGTGGCTTTCGTCCCATCCAGCCACCTTGCCTGGGTCGTGGACCAGATAATTACCTGCTGGAAGCTGTTCGGGGTCTCTCGGGGGGGGCTCTCGGGGGGGTCCTGGGAAACTCTCCGGGGCCCCCTTGAAGCCTCTTGGATGCCATGAGGGGGCCTCGCAGGGGTCTATTCAAGGCCCCAGGGGGATCGAATCGGATCGAACCACGCCGCGCGTCCGCTCTGGGCTTACAGGTGAAGGGAAGTCAAGGGGGAGACTTCCCAAGAGCCTCCTTTCCCGGGACCCCGCCGAGGACGCATCCCCCTGGCGTTAAGTCGGGCCTGTCTCTCCACAGGGGGAATATTCAAAAATAGTCAACAAATAGTCTGGAGATGATTTTCTGACTGTTTTTGACCATCTGGGGGCTTTTTCATATTTTTCATTGTTCGTCCAAACTCCGCCCGTAGGGGGACATGCCCGACCTAACCCTGGCGGGGAAGGGAAGGGGCTTCGGTATTTCTCGGTCTCCCCTGGGCTGGGCCCTCAGTGTGTGGCCACAAGGAAGCTCGAAGGGGCAGCTTCGGATTGCCGGAGATGGGATACCGCACGCGCCGACGGGGTCCGCGAAGGTTCGTTCGACGTTCGTTCGCCCTCGCCCTTCTCCTGGTGCTCTGTGTGCGCACTCTACGACGTACTCCACGTACGTGCTCCTCGCACGTACTCCGCGTACGTGTTCGTTGTACGTACGTGCTCGTCGTGCGCACTCTCTACGCGCGTACTTGGCTTGCGTAGTCTACGTACGCACTCTAGGTCCGTACTCCACGCACGTCCTCCCTCCCCTGACCTTGGAGCAACTGATGCCCATCCGCGCACCCTCAAGCCCCAACAGGCCTGGAGGTTTCCGATATAGCCCCAGGAGGCTCCAAGAGAGCCACAAGAGAGCCCCGACAAGGCCTTGAGAGGCCTGAATAGGCCCTCCGTCCTCCTCGCTCCCCCCCCCATCCTCGAAGCCCTCTCCGTGCAAGTGCCAGGGCACGCCCGCCACTCGCACACTGTCTGCTTCGGCGACCTCGGCCCTCGAGCTGGCCCCCCAAGAACCCAAAGCGACCCCCCAAGAGGATCCCAGGACGGGCCGCACGCATGCATCGGGGAGCAGGGTACAGACCACGCACACAGGACTGCCAGCTGTTCATCGTGAGTGAATCGAGCTCCTCGGCAGGTCAGTCGCGATGCGGTCTTCTTGGGCCAAGCGGCTCCGACGTGAATGAGCAAAATCTTTTGGATGTGGGGGAAAGCCACGCGGCAAGCCATGGCAGCCCGCAGGACTACCGAGGAGAGCACCCAGAACAGAACTCTGGGGCCCGTGGCCCGCAGCCTTTGCAAGTACCTTCCGGGCCTTCCCGGGCGGTTTCGCACGCAGGGGCCATCGGAGGCCCGAGGGTGCAGAAGGCACACCAAAAGAAAGGCACATCAGGCTTGCAATCGGCCTACCAGCCAGGCTTCGACGAAAGCTTCTTACCCCGCGATGGCCCCAGGGCCCCACAGAAGCTCTGAGGCATCCCAGGGACCTCAAAGATCGACGACGAGTGTGCCCCGAGATTGCGCACAGCAGCATTTCTTTTCGCATGTGACTACCCAGTGGTCGTTGAAAGTAGGTATTTTTGGATTCCCAGTTCACAATCTACTCTAGCCGCATTCCTACTTGAAGAGTCGAGTGGCTTTCCCTCGTCCCTCCTCTTCAGGAGGCGGGCGGAAACCAAATCTACTTCCAACGCTTTCCTACTTCATTTTTCTACCTACGTCTTCCTACCGATGGGTACTATGTTCGATTCCGTGCGAGACGAGCCGCTGTGCGCCAGCCGAAATGTCGACCGATCTGAGTCAGCTTTGAGATGCCGCGGTCGGCGTTTGAGGGGGTGGGGCCGATGCCCGCCAAAGTCTGGGCCCCAGAGGGGCCATAAGCCTGACGTTCCCCGCCGTCGCCCTTGCGAACAACTCCGACGTCACGACTGTATGCCCGCGAGCGCATGTTCAGCTGCGGCCTGCATACCGCCTCCACACGAGACGAGCGGAGGGAAGTTTTCCCCTCCATGATGGTGGCATTCTTCCCCAAGCAGCGCTTGTGCTGGAGTGGTTCCTCGCAGAAGTTGGAAGGACTTGGCAAAAGGGCACCGTCGATTGTGGTAGGCGGCCAGGTTCCAGAGTTACGGGTTCCTGCTTGTGGGTCTCCTCCCCCCGGCATTGCAAAGGGTTGGCGAAGGTGAGCCGCCCATTTCAGTAGGCGGCCGGGTTCCCAGGTCCAAGTTCAGGGTTGTGGTGGTTTCCCATCGAGTCGTGTAGGCGGCCAGATCCCGGGTTTTCCAGTGGAGGGTACAGAGAGCAGAGAGATGACAGAGTAGGGGAAGAATAAATTGTGGAACGAACAAAGACAGAGAGAAAGAGAGGGAACAGGGAAATTAGAGAGAGAGAGAGCGAGAGAGAGAGAGAGAGAGAGAAAGAGAGAGCATGGAGCAGAGCTTAGAAAGCTGGAAGTCGAGAGCAGAGAGTAGAGAGCATGTTGCGGACAGCAGTGCAGTGTACAGAAGGAGGGCACACAGCAGAGGACGGAGAGTAACGAGTAGAGATCAGACAGTCGAGAGCAGGAAGCAGGGAGCAGAGGAGAGAGGTCGGCCTCTGTCATCCGTTGCATTCGCCCACCAACAGCACGTTGTCTTCACACTCCGTGCACGAACGTCTACAGTGGAGGCCCATGCCAAGAAACACCTTTGCTTGCCTCCAGGGTGCCCTGGGTTCCTCGGATTTCGATGTTTCTGCCATGGAGGGCGTGACGCTCCCACACCAAAAGTCCATGGACGTCCTGGGGTCTTCGGGCTGGGTTTCTTGAGGAAGGTTCCTACCTGCTCTTCGGCCTCCCCTGCATGGGGGCCATCGCTGGCGCAACTGATGGATGATGCAACGGCGAACGGCGAGCGTTTGGGCCCACTTGCGGGCTGCCGGCTCCCTGGCCCCGACCGGCCTCGCCGCCCCCCCGAGAGGCCGCCGAGCTGGAGCGCAGCGCGGGCAGCATGGAGGCGCCCGAAGCCCTGCAGTCAAGACGCTGGACAAAAGACCACTGCGGACTCGGAAGGGGCTCCCTGTTCCCTGGGTCTTTCCATTCTTCTTCCTCTCAGTGCGCCTCGTGCGCTTCAGGAGCCAGAAATGGGCTGCGTTGCTCATTCACCGCGCCGTGCGGCAATAGCTTGACAGTGATAGCGAGGGTCTGTGGGATGGCACGACACCGCAGTTGCTCTCGGCGCCGCAGCCTTTTAGCAGCCCGCAGGAAGCTAGATAATTGGGCTTGTCGGTATCTATCAAGAAGAGGAGATTTCCAGACGCCCATCCCAGCCGTGAGGACTCCAGTGTTCGCTGTCTGTTTCAAGTTCTGCTTCAGAAGACTGCGTAGAGCAGGCACACCAGAGAGGGAATGTACCTGCCAACGGGTGCCGCACGAGACTTTCTGATCTCCCGACGGGTCCGCCGAGCCCTGGGGCACCCTGCGAAGCTTAGAGTCGGCGAAGGATGTGCCATAGATTTCTCATGGCAACACTTTTCCTGTATATGTCGACTGGAGCTTTCCCAGCACCCTGTATTCTGCCCCCACGCCTTTATCTTTGTGCGAATTTCGCGCGCGTTGAGAATATCGATCCCGTATTGTGTGCGCTCTGCGTTGCTACTGAAGGTCGAGTCTTTGTGGGATCGGACTTCTCACGTTCTGAGTTGTGAGTGTCAGGGCTTCCTGTCGGCATCTCGAGGCAAGAGGGAGACAGGAACGAGCAGAGTTGGAAGATGGCGGTGAATTCGAGCGAATAGCTTGGAGTTTGTAGGCGTTGTGGACTGCTCAGTCTGGCCCTGCTCGTCGCGTCGGGCGGGACCAGGAGACCAGGACGAGGATAAATCCTCTCCAGGGCGTTCCAGAATGCTCTCAGAGCGCTCCAGAACTCTCTGAGAAGGCCGCGGCGCCCGAGACACCCTCCAGAGCCGCCAGATCTCAAAGGTTCTCGGTTTATCCACCCCAGATTTTCTCCTCGTCCTGGCTTCGGCTTAGCTCGGAGAGCATGCCAACCGCTTCAAAGCCGGCAGCCCTTCCGGTGCGGGTGCCGCCCGTGGAAACCCATGCCCAGAAACACCCTGCTTGCCTCAAGGGTGCGCTGGGTTTCTTGGACTTCGATTGTTTTGCTGTGGACAACGTGACGGTCACACACCAAACACCAATGGACGTCTTGGGGTCTCAGGGTTGAGTTTCTTGTGGAAGGTTTCTTTGTGGTCGAGTTCCCTCTTGCATGTGCGTGCCGCGTTGACGCAGCGGCGAACCGTAGACGACCCCACACGAACGTTAGAGGTTGAATTCCGCCAGTTGCCCTGAATCGGCCGATGTCGAGCGAACTGTGCCGTCGGAGAGCCGCGATCCAGCCCGATCCGGTTCGCTTCTGGCGTCCCGACGATCCGATGCGGCCCGATGCGTACATGGCACCGTTGTCGCACCTTGGCGCGGCCCCTTGCAGTCTGGCCCCGACTCCGTACCGTGCTCGGCCCGATCCCGCGCTCGTCCCGATCTGGTCCGACTTCGCGAGTGTGGACCTGCCCCTGCCTGCTTCGGGCCAGCCCAGCACCGCGATGAGTCATCGCAGAACGCCCTGAGCGCGCTCCAGAAAGCTCTCACAACGTTCTGGAGCGCTCTGGAACGGCCGCAGCGCCCGATGCATCCTCCAGAACCTTCGGATCTCAGAGATCCCCGATTTGCCCGGTTACGATTTTGTCTTGGTTGTGATTGCGTCTTACCCTGCTCGTTCTCCCGCCGCCACACGATAGCTCTTTCGTATTTTCTCCACGCTGGGATGCAAGGACACGTCTCAGAAGCCTGGCCTGCTCGTGATAGAGTCACGGCACGAGTTCGGCGTGACCTTTAGAACCCCCAATTGTGGAAACTAGTCATCTTTTCGACGCCCTTATTGACGGACCGGGACCCCACCAATAGTGGACAATTGTTTTCCCGCGGCACCCGCCGCGCAACAACGTCCACGACGACGCGACGAAAGAGGAGTTTGTGAGCAACGTCTTCGGCGAATCATATCTCGATCTATACTGCAATATTCTTACAAGATGTGCTATACATTCTTTTCGCGCAGGGTCGCCCAGGGAACATTACTCCCCGGGCGAAAGGAACCCTCAACATGATCCAGCCCGCCCAACAATGGAGGGACACAAATTTCCGCCGCGACGACGACACCTACGACTACGATTATGATTACGACCATACTATTACGACTACAACCGCGACGACGATTACGATTACAATCGCGACGATAGTCGCGATCGCCATCACGATTGTAATCACGGTTGCAATCACGACTACAAGGGCAACCACTGATTCCGGTTGTAATCCTCGTGAGGAAATGCTCACGAATCCTTTCAGGCGTAGGGCACCCCACAATGGATTATTCCTTGGGAGAAAGAAACCCCCAACATGATGAAGCCCGCCCATTTGCGCATTTGAGTTGATTCCGGCATATTTACCCAACATTATTACGCATTGTTGCCATGGCTCGTGATTCGAGCGTGTGATGTGACACACTTCGTGACATTTCGGAAGCTGACATCGCTGGCAAAGAGAAGTGGTCGCTCCACAGGTTCGCTGTACAGTACTTCGTGGTTTGTGCTGCGTCGCCTCCGCCCCCCAAGGGCTCCATCAGTCCGATCGAGGACTTTGAGGAAATGTGCTTCATGCTATCCCGCTCGGCTGGTGTGAGCATTTCCGCGCTACCGCGGCAATCTCGCTCCTACGCTCTATCGGCGGTGATACTTTTGAGAAAAGGGTATCCGACTTGACGTTTCGTCGCAACCATGCTCCATGCTGCTCACCCTGGTGGATCTATTATTCCGGAGCTTCCGGCTGCGATTGAGAACATTCTTCACGCAGTTCTCTCCTAATATGTTGCGACGTGTCGGTCCAGTGGCAACTCCACATGCGCGGCGGATACGGGCAGCGAGACCGACTTCTTGCAGACTGAGCGGATTGCTGGCAAGGAGGCACGCACCGCCGACGACCACAAAGCGGGCATCAAGACGAACGATTCCTGCTCTTACAGAAGCGCCGCGGATTCCGACGACAACTGCGGCGAGCCCCAGGTCATTGGCGTGAAGGTCGTGGTCAAGGATCCTCTGTGTTACTGAGAGAAGAACACATCAGGTCGAGGAGTGATAGCCGAGATGGATACTCGCAAGGGCAAACTGCCCTTTGGCGTCCGCCATAAGGACGGCGCGCTTCGCGAGTTCGCGGCGGACCGCGTCGGTTTCGACATCGATGAGCGGAATACGAGTGGCTCGTGCTTTCCGATTCTAGCGTCGTTTTTTTCCCATGGGGCTCCAGGCCACATGTCGCGCGGGCGGGCGGCGGCCGGCGTCGCGGTTCATGGCTAGGCAGCCTTCCAGACAGAGTTGGATAAATTGTGCGGTGGCCTGCATTGGCGCGCCCTCCAGTTTTCTACGACTGCTTCCTGACAGAGGAATGTGAGCTGAGCTCGCCGCCAGCGGGGATTCCCGGGGTGCGCGGGTGTCATGACTGCGGTCCCGCGCAACGCAGCAGTGACATGGCGTTCTGGGCGCCCCAGGATTCGCGGCGCGGCTGCCTCCCCGCCGCATCGGCGGCTGACGTTGCAAGACTTCCGCGCAGACAAAGTTGGGTGAATTATGGCCCGGCCCTTGCCGGAGAGGGAAAGAAAAAACATGATCCGGCCCGCTCAGCAATGCAGGGCAAGTTATTTCGCCCGCGACGGCGACGACGATTATTACAATACCGAAGTCGTAGTGGTAGTAGTAGTAGTAGTAGTAGTAGTAGTAGTAGTAGTAGTAGTAGTAGTAGTAGTAGTAGTAGTAGTAGTAGTATTAGTAGTAGTAGTAGTAGTAGTAGTAGTAGTAGTAGTAGCAGTAGTATTGGTAGTAGTAGTAGTAGTAGTAGTAGCAGCAGGAGAAGTAGTTGTAGACGTAGTAGTAGTAGTAGTAGTAGAAGTAGTAGTAGTAGTAGTAGTAGTAGTAGTAGTAGTAGTAGTAGTAGTGGTAGTAGTAGTAATAGTCGTAGTATTAGTAGTAGTAGTAGTAGTAGTAGTAGTAGTAGTAGTAGTAGTAGTAGTAGTAGTAGTAGTAGTAGAAGTAGTAGTAGTAGTAGTAGTAGTAGTAGTAGTAGTAGTAGTAGTAGTAGTAGTAGTAGTAGTAGTAGTAGTAGTTTAGTAGTAGTAGTAGTAGTAGTAGTAAGAAGTAGTAGTAGTAGTAGTAGTAGTAGTAGTAGTAGTAGTAGTAGTAGTAGTAGTAGTAGTAGTAGTAGTAGTAGTAGTAGTAGCAGTAGTAGTAGTAGTAGTAGTAGTAGTAGTAGTGGTAGTGGTAGTCGTAGTCGTAGTAGTAGTAGTAGAAGTAGTAGTAGAAGTAGTGGTAATAGTCGTAGTCGTAGTCGTAGTAGTAGTAGTGGTAGTAGTAGTAGTAGTAGTAGTAGTAGTAGTAGTAGTAGTAGTAGTAGTAGTAGTAGTAGTAGTTAGTAGTAATAGTAGTAGTAGTAGTAGTAGTAGTAGTAGTAGTAGTAGTAGTAGTAGTAGTAGTAGTAGGGTAGTAGTATAAATATAGCAGTAGTAGTCGTAGTAGCAGTATGAGTGCCAGCAATAGTAGTCGCTGTAGTAGCATCAGTAGCAGCAGTAGTAGTATAATAGTAGTACTAGTAGGAGTGGTGGTAGCAGTAAGAGTAGTAGAAGTAGTAGTAGTAGTAGTAGTAGTAGTAGTAGTAGTAGTAGTAGTAGTAGTAGTCGTCGCCGTCGTAGCTGTAGTAGAACTAGCAGTAGTGGTAAAACATAGTACTCGGTCGCAGTAGTAACAGTGCTAGTAGAGGTAGTAGAAGTACACGTTGTAGTAGTTGTAGTTGTAGTCGTAATCGTAAACGTAGTACTAGAAGTGCTCGTAATCGTAGTAGACGTAATAGTCGTAGTAGTAGTGGCAGTAGCAGCAACAGTAGTAGTAGCAGTAGTAGTAGCAGCGGCATTTGCAGTCGCAGTCGTAGTTGCAGCCGTCGTACTCGTAGCTGCTATCGTAGTCGCAGTCGTAGTGGTAGTCGTAGTCGTAGCAGTAGCCGTAGTCGTAGTCGCAATCGGAATCGAAGTCGTAGTCGTAGTTGAAGTCATAATAGTAGTATTAGTTGTTGTAGCTGTAGTGGTTGTCGGAGTCGTACTAGTGGTAATATTAGTAGTCGTGGTAGTAGTGGGACTATGGCTGCAATGGTATTTGTAGTAGTAGTAGTAGTAGTAGTAGTAGTCGTCGTCGTCGTCGTCGTCGTCGTCGTCGTAGCGAGAGCAGTAGTGTGACTGTTAGCTCTAGTGGCAGTATTTGTAGTAGTAATAGTAGTCGTAGTAGTAGTAGTAGTAGTAGCAGTAGTAGTAGTAGTCGTAGTAGTAGTAGTAGTAGTAGTAGTAGTAGTAGTCGTAGTCGTAGTCGTAGTCATAGTGGTAGTAGTAGTAGTAGTAGTAGTAGTAATAATAATAAAAGTGGTAGTAGTAGCCGTAGCAGTAGTAGTAGTAGTAGTAGTAGTAGTAGTAGTAGTAGTAGTAGTAGCAGTAGTCGTAGTAGTAGTAGTAGCCGTAGTCGAAGTAGTAGTAGCAGTATGGGTAGTAGTTGCAATTGCAGTAGTAGCAGTAGGCAGTGGCAGCAGCAGCCGCAGACGTAGCAGCAGTACTCGCAGTCGTAGTCGTAGTCGAAGTCGTAGTCGCAGTCGCAATTTCAGACGTAGTCGTCGTCATATTCGGCTTCGCAGTCGCAGTCGTAGTCGTAGTCGCAATCGCAATATCAGTCGCAGTCGCAGTCGCAGTCGTAGTCGTAGTTGCAGTCGTTGTCGTGACTGCATTGTTAAACATATTTTTCTTATTCGTCGTAGTGTCCGCAATGCTTTTATCGTAGCAGCGATGGTGATGATAATGCGTAGCATTAGTATTTTTACTCCCGTTGTTACTGCTACTATTTAATTGCATTCTTAGGATGGTGTCTTCGTATTACTAGTGATCGTAGTTGTAGTTCCCCACATGCTTCGTCGTGGGGTTATGGTTTTCTTCCCTGCCGCGCCGCACCCGCGTCTCACACACCTCCCGCCTCCTCACCCACACATTCGCACACAGCCGCACGCATGCACACATTCGCACATACAAGACGCATGTTCACTGCATCATACACCCAAGACGCCTGCACGACATACTGGGCAACACGTGAGATATGCCCCGATATGGCCGCACACGCATCATACATATACACACGGCAAGCCATGCGGCAGGCGAGCAGGCGTGGCACTTCCTCGACACCATAGGGGGTGCGCAGGGGGTGGCCCCTGAGCGCGGCCGCTATCCGTGACACGCTCGCAGGGCGTGGCAGGCGCGGCACTTTCTCGACACCACTGGGGGGGCGCAGAGGGTGGTCCCTCAGCGGGGCCTCTATCCGTGACGCGCTCGCAGGGCGTGGCAGGCGTGGTACTTCCTCGACACCATAGGGGGTGCGCAGGGGGTGGTCTCCCACCGCGGCCGCTACGCACGACAGTCGTCCAGGCACAGCAGGCGTGGCACTTTCTCGACACCACAGGGGTGCGCAGGGGGTGGCCCCTGAGCGCGGCCGCTATCCGTGACACGCTCGCAGGGCGTGGCAGGCGCGGCACTTTCTCGACACCACTGGGGGGGCGCAGAGGGTGGTCCCTCAGCGGGGCCTCTATCCGTGACACGCTCGCAGGGCGTGGCAGGCGCGGCACATTCTCGACATCACATGGGGGTGCGCAGAGGGTGGTCCCTCAGTGCGGCCTCTATCCGTGACACGCTCGCAGAGCGTGGCAGGCGCGGCACTTTCTCGACACCACTGGGGGGGCGCAGAGGGTGGTCCCTCAGCGGGGCCTCTATCCGTGACACGCTCGCAGGGCGTGGCAGGCGCGGCACATTCTCGACACCACATGGGGGTGCGCAGAGGGTGGGTCCCTCAGTGCGGCCTCTATCCGTGACACGCTCGCAGATCGTGTCAGGAGTGGCACTTTCTCGACACCACATGGGGGTGCGCAGAGGGTGGTCTCTCAGCGCGGCCTCTATCCGTGACACGCTCGCAGGGCGTGGCAGGCGTGGCACTTTCTCGACGCCACAGGGGGTGCGCAGAGGGTGGTGTCCCTCAGCGCGGCCTCTATCCGTGACACGCTCGCAGATCGTGGCAGGAGTGGCACTTTCTCGACACCACAGGGGGTGCGCAGAGGGTGGTGGTCCCTCAGCGCGGCCTCTATCCGTGACACGCTCGCAGATCGTGGCAGGAGTGGCACTTGCTCGACACCACAGGGGGTGCGCAGAGGGTGGTCCCTCAGCGCGGCCTCTATCCGTGACACGCTCGCAGATCTCGGCAGGAGTGGCACTTTCTCGACACCACAGGGGGTGCGCAGAGGGTGGTCCCTCAGCGCGGCCTCTATCCGTGACACGCTCACAGATCGTGGCAGGAGTTGCACTTGCTCGACACCACAGGAGGTGCGCAGAGGGTGGTCCCTCAGCGCGGCCGCTATGCACGACGGTCGTCCAGGGAATAGCAGGCGTGGGACTTTCTCGACGTCATAGAGGCTGCGCAGGGGGTGGTCCCTCACCGCGGCTGCTATGCACGACGGTCGTCCAGGGCATAGCAGGCGCGGTATTTTTTCGACACCATAGAGGCTGCGCAGGGGGTGGTCCCTCACCGCGGCCGCTACGCACGACGGTCGTCCAGGGCATAGCAGGCGTGGCACTTTCTCGACACCATCGAGGGTGCGCAGGGGGTGGTCCCTAACCGCGGCCCTTGGCTGGCTCGAATCTGTCCTCGACGGAGGATAGCAGGCTAGGAAAAGGGAGGAGGTTCAAGCAATATGGAGTTGGATGACACATAGGGGAACATTCGCGACGAGGGCTGAGAACGCAGAATTGCGCATATATTATAAACTTAAGCAAACACACAAGATTTAAGTTAAGTATGTGGGGTTCCTCGGTAGCGTAATTGTAATTTGCGTGGTAGTAGTAGTAGTAGTAGTAGTAGTAGTAGTAGTAGTAGTAGTAGTAGTAGTAGTAGTAGTAGAAGTAGTAGTAGTAGTAGTAGTAGTAATAATAGTAGTAGTAGTAGTAGTAGTAATGGTAGTAGTGGTAGTAGTAGTAGTAGTAGTAGTAGTAGTCGTAGTAGTAGTAGTAGTAGTAGTAGCCGTAGTAGTAGTAGTAGTAGTAGTAGGACTAGGCGTAGTAGTAGTAGTGGTAGTAGTAGTAGTAGTAGTAGTAGTAGTAGTAGTAATAGTGGTAATAGTAGTAGTAGTAGTAGTAGTAGTAGTAGTAGTAGTAGCCTTCGTCGTGCTATTAGTGGTAGTAGTAGTAGTAGTAGTAGTAGTAGTAGTAGTAGCAGTAGTGATAGTAGTAACAGTCGTCGTCGTAGTAGTAGTAGTAGTAGTAGTAGTAGTAGAAGCAGTAGTAGTAGTAGTAGTAGTAGTAGTAGTAGTAGTAGTAGTAGTAGCGGTAGTAGTAGGAGTAGAGGTAGCCGTAGTAGAAGAAGAAGTAGTAGTAGTAGTAGTAGTAGTAGTCGTAGTAGTAGTAGTAGTAGTAGTAGTAGTAGTAGTACTCGTCGCCGTAGTAGTTTAAAGGAGCAGGAGTAGTAATCTTCCTTGTAGTAGTAGTAGTAGTAGTAGTAGTAGTAGTAGTAGTAGTAGTAGTAGTAGTAGTAGTAGTAGTAGTAGTAGTAGTAGTAGTAGTAGTAGTGGTATCAGTAGTAGTAGTCTAGTAGTAGTAGTGGTGGTGGTAGTAGTAGTAGTACTAGTAGTAGTAGTAGTAGTAGTCGTAGTCGTAGTCGTAGTAGTACCAGTCGTTCGGACGCAGTACTTAGTAGTCTCGGTAGTGCGTTTAGTTAGTAGTAGTAGTAGTAGTAGGTAGTAGTAGTAGTAGTAGTAGTAGTTAGTAGAGTAGTAGTAGTAGTAGTATTATGTAGTAGTAGTCGTAGTAGTAGTAGTAAGTTAGTAGTAGTAGTAGTAGTAGTAGTAGTAGTAGTAAAACACTGTTAGTATTAGCAGCAGCAGCAGCAGCAGCAGTTAGTAGTAAATATCATCAGTCGACAGTAGTAGTTGTAGTAATGATCGAGTTGTAATAGTCGGAGTATCAGCAGCAGCAGTAAGATAGTAGTATAGTAGTAAGTAGTAGTAGTAGTTAGTAGTAGTATTAGTTAGGAGTAGGAGTAGGAGTAGGAGTAGGAGTAGGAGTAGGAGTAGGAGTAGAGTAGGAGTAGGAGTAGGAGTCAAGCTAGCCAGCTCGAGCGAGTCAAGCATGGCATGCCCAGTCCCACCCGCCCTCCCACAACATAAGAAGCAAAGCTGGCACAACTGGGGGCCGAAGTCACACCGGCCAGCCGGTTTGGTACAGCTGATGCGGCCGCGATGGCGGTTGCCGACGGGAACTGGCGAGCGCGTGTTGAATGCCGCGCACGCATTGCCAGACGAGTCGAGAATGGCCTGGTACACCGCAGGAAGCCTGAAGGCCCCAACTTGTACTGTTTTTTTATAAAGGGGGGGTTTGGATGGGCGGGCGCGGGGTGTGCGCCGCATCCCATTCCTGCCAAGCATTTTGCGACGTGGACGACAGGACGTCATGCTGAGAGGAAAAACGTTGGTGCGCGGCGCCGAGGCGAGAGCGACATGTCACCCCTTCGCGCGGGGTGTGCGCCGCGTCCCATTCCTGCCACGCATTTTGCGACGTGACGACAGCACGACCATGTTGACAAGAAAAAAAAAAACTGTGTATTGTCTTTTGCAGATTAGAATGGGACGGATTGGATGGGCGGGCGCGGGGTGTGCGCCGCGTCCCATTCCTGCTATGCATTTTGCGACGTGGACGACAGGACGTCCATGCGACGGTGCCAATGACGGCGACGACCCTAGAAGGATTTGAGCATGCGCTCGCGGCGGCCTGGGTGCATGACAGAGCATCGCGAGTGCACCGCGCGATGACGTGAAATCGCTGGATTTGACCGAATTCTTAAGATTCCTATGGTTTTCCTATGATTTCAGCAAGAGAGCCGGGCAGGAAAATTGTAGAATTTTTGTGAAAAAAAAACATTGGGTTTTTGATGTTGTTATGTTGAAATGCTTGCAAACACACGGTGTTCGGTAGGATTCTGACATGAACGCGCGCGTGTGCTCTTTGTGTTATTTTTTGCAATGGATTGTCGCCGTGGACGACAGGACGTCCATGTCGAGAGGACAAAATAAGAAAAATATTGATTTTGTATTGTTTTTTACAGGTTAGGATGGGACCACCCGGATGCGGCCCCTATCGGCCGGCCTGAGGGGGGAGTCGGAGTATATTCTAATAAGGAATA
>CAUYUJ010015271.1:778851-791183 GCA_963575745.1 Prorocentrum cordatum
AGAAGGCGAGGCTCCACCACCTCCCCCTCCGAACTTGTCCCCCTCTTGGACATTGCAAAACGTTCTTCTGATTCTGCTTCCTCGCTCATTTTCCATATGATATCAGATTCTTCCAGACAGTCCCTGTGCCGACGCCCCCCATTCACCCCTGTCAAGTACGACTATGCACGCACACTCGCTTATAGGAAACGCTTTTTTGTTTCAATACGCCCAGCAACGAAAGACACAACGTCCACACGCGCCCGCACATGCCGACACCAGACCAAGCACAACAGTTCTCCAAGTATTGCAACGTTCGAACATAAACAGAACACAACAAACACCCATACGTTTTCCACCACACATTTTGCGCATTGTCTGCCCGCGCGCAAGTGTGGATCATATTGCAAACCCACATGATTTCAGAAATCTCGTCCAGAACCCGCTTGCTCACTTCACCACGCGGTGCATCCGCGTTCATCCAGCATGCGCCCAGTGCACGAATCCGTACCAAACAACACAGTGCGGGCCACGCGCGCGCGCCGCGCGAGCGCGTCGGCATCCTTCAAAACCATTGGTTTCGAAGCATGTCAAAGTCGAGCCTTTCCACAGCGTGTGAAACAACATGTTTGTCAGCAAAAAGTTCGCCTGGGTTTTTGGATCTCCGCGCGAGCGCATTTCCTCACCATCGCCCTCATCAGCGCAGCCCCATCACGTCACCGTCATTAACAATCGTCGCGCTTGCCGCAATCACCAGCCAGGGACCTTCATCTCCGACATCTGATCATCATCGTCATCGGGTTTACCATCATCGGCGCCGTCATTGGCCTTGCCGTCTTCATCGTCATCATCGCCATCACCATCGCCACTATCATCATTGCCGCGGCTGTTGCCGACGTCATCATGGTATGGCGCCCGAGCCACCGCCCAGCATTGAAGTGCCCGCGCGTCTTCGCGGCCTTTGGCACGCGCGAGGAAGTTGCCCCCGGCAAGCGCCATCGCGGACGCATCGGTTGTGCCAAAACAGCTGGACGCTCTGCTCGCGAGCTGGCTTGCGTCAGCGCGGCCGCAGCATGGCGCAGTCATCACAATCGCCGCCGCATGGGTTTTGCAAACCAAGTTGCGGATGGGAGGGTGGGATGATGGTGCGAGCAGTGGAGTTGTCAACTCCGAGTTCTTAATGATTCTATTCTTGCGTACCATAGACTGCACCGCATGGTCCCCCCCTCGAGAAATCGGAGTCTGCCCCCCTGCCGAGACCAGGCTTCGCCTTTTTTACTCCGCCAGTCCGCTCGTCCTCCTTCGGCCCCTCCTCCTCCTCCTCCTCCTCCTCCTCCTCATCCTCATCCTCATTCTCCTCTTCCATCGCCCCCCCTCCCAATGCCGATGCCCAGGCCGCTGGCCTCTGACCCGGCAACCGTGCGACCCGTGTCGGCCCTCCGCGCCTTTTGGGGGGATCGGCCGCGGGGTGCGCGCGCCGCTGCCTGGGATGCCACGCCATACCCTCAGAGGGATCTGGGCACCGACCCCTTCAGGAGGAGGGGGTGGGGTGAAGGAAGAGGAGGAGGAGGAGGAGGAGGAGGACGAGGAGGAGGACGAGGAGGAGTAGGAGGAGGAGGAGGAGGAGGCGGCAGACGAGGAGGAGGAGGCAGAGGAGGAGGAGAGGAGGAGGACCAGTGAAAACCCAAGAGTCATCAACGATGCTGGAATTAACCGTCCCTCCAGGCTCCCTCTTCACAGGCCCCTACAACGGTTCATTTCCATTGAGGGAACTGCCTCTTTGGAAGACAGCCTTTTGAATATCCTGAAGCATGCCAAAACATTGTTCTCGGGATTTGAACACCACACAGCAACCTGACTGCTGCGTTATGGCGATCCGGAATCGTGCCATGACACCATTTCTGGACTTCAACACTGCGAGTCAACATGGTTGTTGCGCCCGCGTAATCTTGAATCCGTCCAAAACGTCCTTTTTGGTACATTGATCATGGGAATCCGTGAAACTCTCTGCAAATTTTCAAGCGAATGTGCACGGCGCTAAAGCGAGAGCCACACTTTGAAAAGCAACCGCCTTCAATCCGTGAAACTCTTGCAAAGTTTTAAAACGAATGTGTGCGGCGCGAAGGCGAGAGCAACATTTTGAAAAGGAGCCACCCTCAATCCGTGAAATCCTTGCAAAGTTTTAAAACGAATGTGTGCGGCGCGAAGGCGAGAGCCACATTTTGAAAACGGCCCGCCCTCAATCCGTGAAATTCTTGCCAAGTTTTAGAACGAATGTGCGCGGTGCTAAGGCGAGAGCCACATTTTGAAAAGGAACCGCCCTCAACCCGGCAAGCTCATGCAATATTTCAAATCAAATGTGCGCGACGCTAAGGCGAGAGCCACATTTTGAAAACGACGCGCCCTTAATCCGTGAAGCTCGTGCAAACTTTGAAAACGAATGTGCGCGGCGCTACGGCGAGAGCCACATGTTGAAAACCACCCGCCCTCCATCTGTGAAATTGTTGCCACTTTTCAGCTTCAGAGTCGCAGATATTGAGGAAGTCTCCGGCGAAACGCCCGGCCCGCCCTGAAAACTGGCCTCGGGGTGCGACAGTGAGGAGTTATTTGTAAGGAGAAGGAATGGACGAGGAGGAGGACGAGGAGGAGGAACAGAAGAGGAGGAGGAGGAAAAGGAGGAGGAGGAGGAAAAAGGAGGAGGAGGAGGAGGAGGAGGAGCGAGGAGCGAGGAGCGAGGAGCGAGGAGCAGAAGCGAGGAGGGTGGAGGAGGAGGAGGAGGCGGAGGGGGAGGAGGAGGCGGAGGGGGAGGAGTAGGAGTAGAGGAGGAGTAGGAGGTTTTGAGGAGGAGGAGGAGGAGGAGGAGGAGGAGGAGGAGGCAGGAGGGGAGGGGCGAGGGGGGAGGGGGAGGAGGAGGAGGAGAAGAAGAGAGGAGGAGGAGGAGGAGGAGGAGGAGGAGGACGAGGAGGAGGAGGATACTGAGGAGGATAATGAGGAGGAGGATGAGGAGGATGAGGAACTGGCGCAGTTGGAGGAGGAGGAGGAGGCGTAGGGGGAGGAGGAGGAGGATGGTCGGAGGAGACGGATGACGAGGATAATAGAGCGGGCTCGGTTTGCAGCTGGGGCTGAGAGATTCTCACGAATGTTGGACGCAGGTTTCCAGACAACCCTGCGTCGTCACATTTTCCATAGTCTCTCTGGGTCGAGCGTATGCAGCCACATTCCCAGGCCTCCGTTCTCGCGGTGCTCTGTGCACTCTCGAACCTCTACTGGGTTGCGCTGCGATCGGCCCCGCAGGCGGAGCCGAGCCGCCCCGCCAAGCTTGGCGAGCCAGCGGACGCCGCTGCTGCTGCCTTGGGGGCCGCGGACGCGGCGGAGCGGGCGGAGGCCGCCTCGGGCGAGGCGGGCGCCGCGTGCGAGAAGGCGAGCGCCCGCCACCGCCGCCCACCGAGCCCTCGGCGGCTGCCTGGGCCGCGATCTCGGCGGGGTGTTCCGCACTCCTGGGCAGCTGGTTGCTGGAGCTGGTGAAGGCGGGGGCGGCTTGCTGCCTCGTGCCCGTGTGCTGCCCGAGCAGGCGGCGCGATGGCGATGGCCCTGCAGTTGCTGGGCGCAGACCGGGGGTCGTACTTCACCCAGGGCGGCCAGCCCGTCGGGGCGGCGGAGTGGTGCGGTAAGCTGCTCTCGGGTCTCCACGTTGCGATCTTCTACTCGGGCGACTCTGACTACTGGCACGAGCGGATTCTGTTGTGGCCTGCCAGTGCTGACCTACCCCCTCGGAGATGGTTCGTGGCCACGCCCGACGGTGACGTGTACGCCGAGCCGATCAGGGTGGGCATGGGCTGGGGTTCTCGCTTTGTCATCGTGGACTCCTCGGGCGGCAATGCGGTCATCCCTGCGGGAACGCTGTATGCCTTCGAGCCGTTGCCGAGCGATGACGACCTCGCTCAGTACATCACCGAGGCCATAGAGGAAGCAGCGCTGGACGGGCTCCGCATCGCCTCTCAGGACGAGCTGAAGTACCTTCGGCGTGGCGGACAGGAGGTGCTGCTGGGGGACCTGGTGCCGCTCCCGCCCCCGTTGCCGGCGGCCGTCCCTGTGGTGGAGGTGCCTCCGAGTGATCACGGAGGCCCACCTGCCTCAGGAGACACGGCTCAGCCTGTGCAAGGGACGGACACGCCACGCGGCCGCCACGTTCCCGAGCCTGGGCGTGTCTGGGTCAGCCTCGAGACGGTGCCTGGCCAGATCGCCCGCGATGACGAGGTGAAGCTCAGCGAGTCCGCCTTGATCGATGACGACCGCGCCATCCATGTCCTGCCCAGTGGTAAGCGTATTGCCGTGCGGTTGGCCGACCTTCCTGTGGAGCCACTGCTTGACGAGTCGGGCCTGGGAGACGCCAGAGCGCTCGGGCCGTTGCGCTACGACTCCCATGGGCAGCGCCATCTGGACTATCGCACGGGTGTTCTGGAGCTCCGCGAGGAGGCCTTGGACGCGTTCCCGCTGAAGGGTGAACGATCGTTCTTGTGGCTCCAGCGGTACATCACCGAGCATGGCGGCACGCCTGACGGCCGACACACCAAGCACCTCACGGAGGAGTCTCTGCAGCCCGACAGCACGGCGGGCCACCTCCACGACTTGCTGGGGCTTTCCATGTTCTTGAGCGTGGTGTGCGACCAGGTCGACGGGTCCAACGTGGCTGCATGGAGGTGGTCGCCAGATGCTACCAACTAGTGGAGGAGACGAAAAGCTCCATGCGTACCGAGGGCCTTGAGTACTACATCGGGCGCGACCAGGGCGGCGCCACTCGGTGCGGCATCGCCGTGGCGCCGGGGCTGGCGCGCCACGCGACCGATCAGTTGGCAAAGGAGGTGTGGATCGCCAAGCAGCGCCGTAAGTTCAGGGAGGGGCAGGCGGCGAAGCGCGGCGAGGGTAGCCACAACAACAACAAGCACAAGGGCAAGGACAAGGACAAGCCGAACAAGGATAGTTCGCCGGCGGGGTGAACTTCGCGGGGGCCACGCGTGGCGAGCGTGCGCCCGATCCAGAGAGCCACTCAAGTCATCCTTCGGCGGCTCCTCGTGCTGGAGATGGCGCATTCCCCCTCAACTTTTTCTGCGACCCTGGCATGATTCCCGCTGGTCGCCGCAGTGGATTATCTGCATGCATTTTGAAAAGCTCCAAGGAGACGGTCGAGGCGTTGATCTTGATGGCCGGCTACCCGACCGACGAGTCCGTCACCTCGGACGCTTCTCCCTGGCACCAGGCACTGCGTGAGCGAGTGGTACAGCTACGCGCTGGGCACCGCCCGCCTACTTCGGCGTCGTCTCCGACGGTTTGTGGGGAGCTGCTGGGACAACCCCTCCTTGGCTACACTGGGGAGGTTACGTCGCTACGATCCTATGCGCGACACTTGGTCTCTTGGCCTGACGTCGGCAACCGGCCTGGGTGGCTGGCAGACAGGCTCGCCGCTCGGGACCAGTCTATTCTCTTGGATCGTGACCACTCGCTCGTGCTGCCGCAGCCCGAGCTTGAGGAGGTGATCAAGGCCGAGCAGCGGCCTCTACTCTATATGGATCCTGTTTTGAAGAATCACGCAAATGCTTGCCATGAGTATGTTCGAGATGGGCTTGCGCGAGGCTGCTTCCGTGTCGGCCGTCATCGGCGTGAAGGTGTGACTGTCTTCGTCCCAAAGAAGGACGGCGGCCTGAGGCTGGTATTGGACTGCCGCCCATCTAATCAGAGGTTCACCAAGCCTGACCCAGCCGCGCTCTTCAGCGGGGCCGCTTTGGCGACTTCGAGGCGGAGGCGGGCCAGACAGCCTGGCACGGGGGGCTGGACGTCAAGAGCGCCTTCTACCAGCGCCGCCTGCCGTCCTACTTGTGCGACTACTTCTGCATGCCGCAGGTGCGCGCTGGCGCTGTGGGAGTGACGCGCGTGCTGGGGCGGCCTGTCGAGCCGTGGGGCGTTGTGTGCCCGCAGATGTCCGTGGTGCCAATGGGCTGGTCGTGGGGGCTTTACATGGTGCAGAGGGCCCACGAGTACTCTCTGGACGACCACCCCCTCTTCACGACCTGTCCGAGGGCTGTCGACTTCCGACCGCCTCCCTCGGTGCAGGATGGGCCAGCCCACTCTCTGCGCGTCGATAACGTGCTGCTGGTAGGCACCAGTGAGGCGGAAGTCACCTCGAGGAGACGCCAGGCCCCTGCCGCCTTCGCCTCGCAGGAACTCGCAGTGCACTGCGAGGAGGACGCTACGCAGGATATGGACATGCTGGGCGTCAGGCTGACAGGCTCGCCTCCCGCCGTGCAGCTGTCAGAGAAGCGCTTCTGGATGCTGTGCTTCGGAATCCAGCGCCTGGTCGAGGTGAGACGTCGGGCCACCGGCAGCGAGCTTGAGCATCTCATAGGCCATTGCACCTTTTGCGAGCTGGTCCGGCGCGAGGCCCTCGCTAGCTTCTGCGCTGTGTACGCTTTCATCCGCGCAGGTTTTGTCGAGTGGGAGCCTCTGTGGGACTCGGTGGGCCGTGAGCTGAGAATCTCCCAGGGCATCTTCATCCTCCTGTCTCGTCGTCTGGATGCCGAGTGGTCCCAAACAGTGATAGCCACCGACGCGTGCGAGACGGGTCACGCGTCTGTCATCGCCGATATGCCGATCGATTTCGCCAAGCGAGCGGGGAGGTGGCAGGAGAGGTGGCGATATCGACATACTCGATCTGATGATGGGACTTACCGACCAGGCGACCGAGCGACAGGTGCGGAGGAGCTGGAGGGCGAGGACGGGGCCGCGCGATCGATCGACGACGTGCGAGAGGTCGGCGAGGTGGATCCGAGCTTCCCCGAGGTCTCTCCCCAGTATGTTAGGGATGCCAAGTGGGTCTGCCAGCGTCGCAGACTCACGAGGGACCCCGAGGCCATGCGTCGAAAGGAAGCCCGAGGAGTAGCCGAGGCAATTCGTGTACATCTGTCTGACCCACAACGATGGGGTGAACGGGTGCTTCTCTTGGGCGATAACCTGGGCCTTTCTCTCGCCTCGTCGAAGGGTCGGGCTCGAGACGCGCGACTTCTCAATATTATGCGCCGCTGGTCCGCCCTGCTGATTCTGACAGGCACAGTCGCGTGCCGCGGATGGCTGTTACCGGAGCTGAACCCAGCGGATGAGCTCAGCCGCTGGGAGCTCAAGTCTGGCAAGCCGCTGCCGGTCGCGCTCGCCCCGCCTGGCCTCGCATCCCCCGCGCCTAGGCCAGCGCCAGGCGCTTGCGAGGGCCGCGACGCGGGCGCTGGACGTGCCGCCGATTCCGAGGCGAGCGGAGGTCCCGCGTCCGACGAGGACGGGCCCTCGGCGGGCGCCAGCTGCCGCGGCTGTGACACCGCGGCCCTCGCGGCCGCCCCGCGGACCGCGCCTGCTGGGACTGCAGCCCGCGCGCAGCTCGGGCACGCCAGGGGCCCCGCTGCTGGCCGCGGCCGAGCAGACGACGCAGCTCGAGGCGGCCGCGTTCGGCGCGCACGCCGCAGGGGAGCCAGGGGCGGGGTCGCTCAACGTGAACGAGAGACGACGGGCCTATGCGCGGCAGTCCACCCACGGGCCCGCTCGCGACACTAATTATGCACCAGCTAGGGATCACCGAGCAGGCAGCCGTCCAGCAGCGGACTTTCACCAGCTACAACCGGTTGCTCTCTGCCTTCATGATCTTTTGTGGCCTCACCAGTCTCATCATGCCAGCCCACTCGCTCGACGCTCGGATCGTGCAGTTCTTCGATCACCTGTATTTGCAAGGGAAGGCACCCTCCACTGGCGAGAAGCTCATTGCAGCCCTCATGTTGTTCATCCCAGACTATCGCGTTCGGGGCCGCCGGCCACTGCCGCGGTCGTGGCGGGCGCTGCGCGGGTGGAGGAGGCTCGCGCCTACCAGGACGCGCAGGCCGCTGCCTTGGGCGGTCTGCTGCGCGGTCGCGATGCAGATCCTGGCCGAGGCAGCGACGGTAAGCCTGCCCTACGGCTTCGAGGCAGCCCTGGCCTGGATCAACATGGTTGACACGTATCTGCGGCCAGGAGAGGCGATGAGGCTCACTGCAGCGCAGGTCTTGGGGCCCTGCGGGATCGTCTCGGACGTGGTGATTCACATGAGCCCCGACTACATGCTGAGAGCCTCCAAGACAGGCGAGATGGACGAGACCGTGGCGATCTCGCGACGCTGGATCGGGGCGTGCCTTGTCGCCCTTGCCTCGAGCCGCCGCGGGCGGCCGTTATGGCCGCTCATGCTGTCGCAGCTGAAGGACCTGTTCGATCGCGCCGCCGCGCGAGCGGGACTCGCGCCGCTCTCGCCAGTTCTCTACATGGCCCGCCGCTCGGGGGCATGCGTCGACCGCCAGGAGGGCAGGCTGAACCTCGACGAGGTCGCCAAGAAGGGACGCCGGCGCGCGCTGAGCAGCGCGCGGCGCTACGAGAAGCGCGGCCTGCTGCAGGAGGTTTGGAACAACCTCAGCGCGCGCCTGCGCCAGTGCTGCGAGTCAGCCGCGGCCGCATTAGCCGACAAGCTCGTGGCGCATTTCTGCGGCAGTGGCAACGCAAGACGGCGGACCCCCTCTGGGACTACCAACCATTCTACATAGAGCTGTTCGCAGGGTCCGAGGTCTGGAACAAGGGCATGCGGCGACGCCGCTGCAAGGTCTACTCCTTCGACATTCAGCAGGGGCCCGAAGGCGACCTTCTCCGTCCTAGCGTAATGCGGCGTGTCCTGAGGCTCGTGCGATCAGGCCACTGCCTTGGCGTTCTGGCGGGCGTTCCGTGTACAACCTAATCGATCGCCCGTGGTGGGCGCAATGCTATTCGTTCAAAGCAGTATCCTGCAGGCCTTCCTGGGCTTCCGCCCCGCCTGCAGTCTCAAGTCGATGAGGGCAACATGTTGTTTCACAACGCTGTGAGGATATTCAACCAGTGCATTAAATATCGAGTTCCTTTTCTCTGGGAGAACCCGCAGAGCAGCTACATGTGGAACATGCCAGATGCGATCTGCATCTCATCCGTTCCACAGGTGCTAGATGTCATCACTCACTACTGCGGTTGGGGCACTGCGTGGAAGAAGCCGACTCGTTTTCGGACGTTCCTGCTGCCCGATGCCGAACGGTTACACAAGAAGTGCACAGGGCGCGGATTCTGCTCTTTCACTGGCGATGCTCACCATATGCTGCAGGGCCGAGACGACAGTGGTGTTCACTGGACTCGGCGTGCTAATCCTTGCCCTCCAGCGCTCGTTCGTCAGCTCGCTGGCCTTTTTCAGGACGCCGGCTTCGCCGTGCAGTTTCCTCTCAGTGTGCATGCGTCAAATGCGTAGAAGAGCCCGCTAAATTTGGCAGAAGGAATGTTGCAGTAGGACAGGTCTCCTAAAGTTGGTAGTCAGATTGATGCTCGTGCGCGTCGTTCGATTCTCCCGAGCCTTCGGTTCAGAGGTTTTTTTCTCACAGAAGTGTCGCGGTTCATCTCATGTTGTTCAGAGGGAGTCTCGGAGTAGAAGCAGCTAATAGAGCGGGCTCGGTTTGCAGCTGGGGCTGAGACATTCTCACGAATGTTGGACGCAGGTTTCCAGACAACCCTGCGTCGTCACATTTTCCAAAGTCTCTCTGGGTCCTCCGCCTCCCCTCCTCCTCCTCTCTGCGGGTGAAGCGTATCTGTGCACTGGCCGTTGTGGTAGTCAGATTGATGCTCGTGCGCGTCGTTCGACTCTCCCGAGCCTTCGGTTCAGAGGTCTTTCTTCTCACAGAAGTGTTTCGGTTCATCCCATGCTGTTCAGAAAGAGTCTCGGAGTAGAAGCAGCTGATGATGATGATGATGAGGAGGAGGAGGATGCTGATGATGATGATGCTGATGCTGCTGCTGGTGATGATGATGCTGATGATGATGACGATGCTGATGGTGATGATGTTGGTGGTGATGCTGGTGGTGATGATGATCACGGGGATGCTGATGATGTTGGTGCTGCTGATGGTGAGGCTGATGATGCTGATGATGATGATGATGACGATGGTTCTGATGTTGAGTATGATGCTGCTGATGCGGATGATGACCATGACGCATAGCATGCTGCTGTTGGTGATGCTGGTGGTGATGATGGGGATGGGGATGATGATGCTGATGCTGATACAGATCATGATGCTCACGCTGATGATGATGCTGCGAATAATGATGATGAGGATGCTGCTGATGTCGATGCTGATGCTCATGATGATGATGATGATGATGATGATGATGCTGTTAATGATGCTGCTGGTGATGATGGTGCTGAGTATGGTGATGATGCTGAGGCTGATGATGATGATGCTGATGATGTTGTTCATGAGTCTGCGGCTGCTGTTGGTGATGGTGATGATGCTGACGGCACTGATGCTGCTGCTGCGGATGATGCGGATGATGATGCGGATGCTGATTACGGTGATGATGATGGTGTTGATGATGCTGATGATGACGAAGATGATGCTGTTGATGCTGATTCTGATGATGATGCTGATGATGCTGATGATGCTGATGATGTTGATGATGATGCTGCTGATGATGCTGATGATGTTGATGATGATGATGCTGATGATGATGATGATGGCGATGACGAGGAGGAGGAGGAGGAGGAGGCGGTGGAATACTAATATTTTGATGAGGGGGGGAAGAAGAGGAGGCGGAGGAGGAGGAGGAGGCGGCGGAGGAGGAGGAGGAGGCGGACGAGGAGGATGAGGCGGAGGATGAGGACGAGGGGGAGGAGGAGGAGGGGGAATGGGATGCTGAGGCTGATGATGATGAGGAGGATGATGATGCCGATGCTGATGCTGATGACTATGATGATGAGGAGGAGGATGAGGATGCCGATGCAGATGGTGCTGAAGATGATGACGCTGATGTTGCTGATGATGGCGATGACGATGCTGCTGGCGATGCGGATGATGCTGATGATGGGGATGCTGCTGTTGATGATGATGAGGATGCTGATGAGGAGGATGATGATGACTAGGCTGCCCTGGTGATGATGTCGCAGATTATGATGATGCTGATGATGATTATGGTGCTGATGGTGGTTGTGATGATGATGACGATGCTGGTGATGCTGCTGATGATGATGATGCTGATGATGATGATGATGATGCTGATGATGATGATGATGATGCTGATAATGATGCTGATGATGCTGGTGATGATGATGATGATGCTGATGATGATGCTGATGATGATGATGATGATGATGATGACGATGATGATGATGATGATGATGATGATGATGATGATGATGCTGATGATGATGATGATGATGATGATGATGATGATGATGATGAGATGATGATGATGATGATGATGATGATGATGATGGTGGTGGTGGTGGTGGTGGTGGTGGTGATGATGATGGTGATGATGATGATGATGATGATGATAATGATGCTGCTTATGGGGACGATGGCGATGAGGAGGAGAATGAGGAGGGTGATGCGGCGGATGAGGAGTAGGAGGAGGTGGAGGAGACGGATGCAACTCATGATGATGAGAACGAGGATGATGAGGAGGCGGGGGAAGAGGAGGAGGAGGAGAAAGAGGAGGAGGAGGAGGAGGAGGAGGAGGGGGAGGAGGAGGAGATGAGGATGACGAGGGGGAGGGAGGAGGGAGGAGGGGGGGGGAGTGCGGAGGGAAACGGAAGGAGGGAGGAGGGAGGTGGGAGGAGGGAGGTGGGAGGAGGGAGGAGGGAGGAAAGAGGGGGGAAGAGGGAGGAGGGAGGAGAGAGGAGGGAGGGGGGAGGAGGGATGAGGGATGAGGGATGGAGGGGGCGTGAGGCGGGAGGCGGGATGTCCGAGGAGGGAGGAGGAATGAGGGATGATATATGAGGGAGGAGACGGCTGAGGAGGGAGGAGGAAAGAGGGAGCAGGAAGTCGGGAGGAGGCGGAGGAGGGAGGTGGGAGGAGGAGGAGGAGGACGAGAAGGAGGATGAGGATGAGGCGGAGGAGGATGAATATGAGGAGGGTGATGATGATGATGATGATGATGATGATGATGATGATGATGATGATGATGATGATTCTGATGATGATGATGATGATGCTGATGATGATGATGATGAGGATGATGATGAGGATGAGGATGAGGATGATGATGATGCTGATGATGATGATGGCGAGGAGGAGGAGGAGGGGGATGAGGAGCACGCGGCGGAGGAAGAGGAGGACGAGGAAGATGGTGAGGAGGACGAGGCGGATGATGATGATGATGATGATGATGATGATGATGATGATGATGATGATGATGATGATGATGATGATGATGATGATGATGATGATTATGATGATGATGATGATGATGATGATGATGATGATGACGATGATGATGATGACATG
>CAUYUJ010015271.1:796283-803330 GCA_963575745.1 Prorocentrum cordatum
AGGAGGGGATTGGATTGGAAAGCCACAAAGCAGGAATCCTTTGGAAAGTGCCACAAAGGGATTGTATTGGACAGCCAGCAGGAGTCCTCTGGAAAACACCACAGAGGGATCCTAGTGGAAAGCAGCACAATCGGAGTCCTTTGGAAAGCGCCACAAAAGGATTGTATTGGAAAGCCTCACAATCGGAATCCTTTGGGACACGCCACGAAGGGATTGTATTGGAAAGCCTCACAACAGGAATCCATTGGAAAGTGCCACACAAGGATTCTACTGGAACGTCTCACAAACGGAGTCCTTTGGAAAGCGCCACAAAGGGATCCCATGGGAAAGCATCGCAATCGGAATCCTTTGGAAAGCGACACAGGGGATTCTATGGGAAAACTTCACAACAGGAATCCGTAGAAAAGCGCCGCAGAGGGATTCTATTGGAAAGCCTCACAGCAGGAATCCGTTGGAAAGCGCCGCAGAGGGATTATTGGAAAGCCTCACAGCTGGAATTCTCTGGAAAATGCCACAAAACCACAAAACCACAAAACAACCAAAAACACCAAACGTTCGAATATAATCTTGCTGTCGACCACGGAATTATATGTGATGTTTTGTTTGTTTGTTTGTGTGTGTGTGTGTGTGTTTGTGTGTGTGTGTGTGTGTGTTTGTGGACAGCCTCACACTCGGAATCCTTTGGACAGCGCCACAGAGGGATTACATTGGAAAGCCCTCCTAACCTGAACCGTTTGGAAAGCACAACGAAGGGAGTCTATTGGAAAGCCTCACAACAGGATTCCTTTGGAAACGCCACAAAGGGATTCTATGTTAAAACCTCACAGTAGGAACCCGCTGGAACGCAAAGTGATCCGATTGGAAAGCCTTGCAGCAGGAATCCTGTGGAAAGCACAACGAGGGGATTGTATGGGAAAGCATCGCAACAGGAACCCACTGGAAAGCGCCACCAAGGGATTCGAATGGACAACCCCGCAGCAAGAATCCTCTGGAAAGCCCCCACAAAGGGATGTATGGGAAAACCTCACAACAGGAATCCCTTGGAAAGCGCCACAAAAGGGATTCCATGGGAAAGCATCACAGCAGGAATCCTTTGGAAAGCATTAAACAGGGATTCTATGGGAACGCATCACAGTTGGAATCCTTTGGAAAGCGCCAGAAAGGGATTCTATTGGAAAGCATCACAACCGGAATCCTTTGGAAAGCGCATCGAAGGGATTCTATTGGAAAGCCTCACAGCAGGAATCCGCTGGAAAGCACCACAAAGAGATTCAATTGGAACGCCGCACATCAGGAATCCTTTGGAAAGCATCACGCAGGGATTTTATGCGAAAGCCTCACAACAGGAATCCTTTGGAGAGCGCCACAAGGGATTCTAGTGGAAAGCCTCACAACAGGAATCCGTTGGAAAAGCCACGAAGCCACCATTGCGTGCTTGTTAGAAACGGCCAAACCGCCAAGGCGTGCATTGGGTCTGTTTCGGGAGAGCGAGGAGGAGGAGGCGGAGGAGGAGGAGGAGGTGGAGGAGGAAGGAGAGGAGGGGAGGGGAGGAGGGGGAGGAGGGGGAGAGGAGGAGGGAGGCGGAGGAGGAGGAGGATGAGGAGGAGGAGAGGGGAGAGGAGGAAGAGGAGGAGGAGGGGAGGAGGAGGAAGGAGGCGGAGGAGGAGGAGGAGGAAGAGGAGGCGGAGGAGGAGGAGGTAGGAGGAGGAGGAGGAGGAGGAGGAGGGAGGAGGAGGAGGAGGCAGGCGAGGAGGAGGGGAGGGGGACGAGGAGGAGGAAGGAGGAGGAGGAGGAGGAGGAGGAGGAGGAGGAGGAGGAGGCGGAGGAGGAGGAGGAGGAGGAGGATGAGGAGGAGGAGGAGGAG
Organism: Prorocentrum cordatum; assembly: GCA_963575745.1. Classification (NCBI taxonomy): domain Eukaryota; class Dinophyceae; order Prorocentrales; family Prorocentraceae; genus Prorocentrum; species Prorocentrum cordatum. Next base: position 798,148 of record CAUYUJ010015271.1, read on the forward strand.
GAGGGAGGAGGCAGAGGCGGTGGTGGAGGAGGAGGAGAAGGAGGAGGAGGAGGAGGAGGAGGAGAGGCGGAAGGAGGAGGAGGAGGAGGAGGAGGAGGAGGAGGAGGAGGGGAGGAGGGAGGAGGAGGAGGAGGAGAAAAGAAGAGGGAGTAGGCGAGGAGGAGGAGGAGGAAAAGGTGGAGGAGGAGGAGGGGAGGAGGGAGGGCTGGAGGCAGGAGCAAGGGAGGGAGGGAGGGAGGGGAGGAGGGACGATCTGAGCACGGGAGGAGAGGAGGGAGCTGGGAGCAAAAAACACTGGAGGCAGGTGCAGGGGGAGCAGGGTAAGCAGGGAGCAGGGAGCAGGAAACAGGGAGCAGGGGGCAGGGAGCAGGGAGCAGGGGGCAGGGAGCAGGGAGCAGGGGGCAGGGAGCAGGGAATTGACAGCAGGGAGCAGGGAGGAGGGAGGAGGGAACAGGGAGGACAGAGCAGGGAGGAGGGAGGAGAGAGGAGGGAGGAGGGAGGAGGGAGGAGGGAGGAGGGAGGAGGGAGGAGGGAGGAGGAGGAGGGGGAGGGGGGCGGGAGGGGGGGGAGGGGGAAAGGGGGTCGGGAGGAGGGGAGGAGGAAGGGAGGAGGGGGGGGGGGAAGGAGGACGCGTGGAGGAGGAGGACGAGGTGGAGGAGGAGGAGGAGAGGAGGAGGAGGAGGAGGAGGAGGAGGAGGAGGAGGAGGAGGGGGAAAAGGAGGAGGAGGAGGAGGAGGAGGAGGAGGAGGAGTCTGTAGCCATTTTGGCTCCTGTGCGAACCATTGGCCCTGGTGTCTCGTGCTTATGCGCAGCCAAGGGGCCGGCTCGAGAGCCCCAAGTCTCTGGCAACATGTGCAACTGCCACGTTCACTGTTGCATCCCTGTCTGGCATCGGAGACGGTCTGCGGCGCGAAACTGTGCATGGCGCCGCCTGCTGGTCACCGGAATAAGGATGTCTGCCAGAGTCCAAGACCCCCCCTTTGGGAGTGTAGTTCCTGTCGCCGCAAAGGGAACTGTGCTCGGAGGGTGGTCTGTCTGCGCGGTGCGATGGCCCCCCAGAAAGTCGTGGCTGCAGCGACCAAGGCCAATGATAATGCCCTGGCTGACAAAAAGGCTGGAGGCGGAGGCGGAGGAGGGGAGGAGGAGAAGGAGGAGGAGGAGGAGGAGGACGAGAAGGAGAATATTTTTGAGGAGGAGGAGGAGATGGTAAACGACCCCTGTCTGTCAACCTCTGGGCTGGACACACCACCCTGGCACAAATCTTCAATAAGTTGGAAGCCATCGAAGTCCGCGCATCACCTTCCCCACCCCCAGCGTCTGAGTGAGGAGGAGACAATGGCGAAGAAGGAGGAGGAACCAGCAAGGAGGACAAAGGAAATGAGGATGAAAACAAAGAGGATAGTGTTCGATTCCTACAAGCCCGTCTTGCCTTTTCGGAAAACAGCGCCAGGCTCGCGGGCAGTGAGGCTGACAAGAGTATCGCCGACATCAAGGCTTCAAAGCTGGAGGACCAGTTCAAGATTGAGCTCCCATGGGGTGCCATTCAGATCGATGTTCCACAGAGCCTTGGGAAGGCGAACGGTAACTTATGTGCTGTGCGTAAGCTCGCTTCGGCTACGGAGGAGGATGTTCGGCGAGCTAAGGTACTCCTGGATAACCAGCTCGAGCCATCGCACAAGAGGGCTGCGGAGGCAGGGGGAGCGGTGGCAAATGTGGAGGAGGAGGCTAAGAATTCGCGCGCTCGTCTCGTGCAGGTGCCTGAACAGAGCCCCTCTGTCTCTCTCTCTCTCTCTCTCTCGCTTCAGATCACAGGACGAGCAGCTGCGGCAGCTGCCCACGTTGGCGAAGCTTCCACCACATGGCTTAATCGGGTTGGGCAGGGCCCCCCAGATGGGCCAACTTCTCTGGGTTGTGGAAGCCTGGATCAATGAAAGGCAGAGCGCTCAATTTGCTGCCCCTCCTCCTCCTCCTCCTCCCCCTCCTCCTCCTCCACTCCACCTCCCTCTCCTCATCTTCCCCCTATCCCTCCTCCCCCTCCTCCTCCTCCTCCCCCTCCTCCTCCTCCTCCTCCTCCTCCTCCTCCTGGATCAATGGAAGCCTGTATCAATGGAAGCCTGTTGCCGCTAATGCTAACAGTCAGCTTGCCTCTGCTGTTCAGACAGCCGCCCCCAGCGACGCCGATGATGAAGACACGCTGCCCGAGCCTCCACCAGAAGATTCGAAGTTGCTTGGAGAGCACGCCACCATGGCAGCAGGAGCAGGAAGTGAGGGGGATGAGGGTTCAGCAGGAGGAAGCAGCGGAGGAGAAGCAGCAGGAGGACATCCAGCCAAGCTCAGGACAAAGCTTAAGGGAGTCTGAAACTCTTCTCTTCCAGTGGCCCCAGTCTCAAGCAAAAGCAAGGCTAAGCCTCGAGGGTGGCGCGATTGACTCCGAAGATTGCGCGCTGTCCCCCAACAGGGGGAGGAGAGCTCGAGCTCTTAAGCTTCGGCGTGATCAGGGGGAGTTCGGATTTTTCAGTTGCAGCGCTAACGCATGGGAGTCTGGGCGGTCAATGCTGGATTGGCGCGCGGCCAAGACTGGGCGTTCGCCCCATTTCCTGGCGTTGCAGGGGACGAGGCTCGAGGATGCAGCGAAGGTGCAGGGGGCGAATTCCTCGCCCGGACATTCTGTATATCGCGGCGGATCGACAGCCGCGGTTTCAACGGGCGCACGCGGGTTGGCGTCGTCTGCGGGAGTCGCGGTGGCGTCCAACGCCCAGGTTGCCAGCATCGGGGTCCAGGGGTCTAGTTTGAAGCACTCCCGAGAGTCTGGGGCAGGCCGCGCGGTCGCTACCAAAGTGAAAGCTGCGGTTCCCAAGGGGCCCACCTGGGCGCCCGCTTGCGTCCGCGACTCCATGGGTTGCCAGGGGCCCGCTTTGCGTGGACTTGCTCGTAGGGTGGGGCGTCTCCTTCCACGGGCGCGACGTTCCCTGGGTTCTGGGATGCGATGCCAACATGGGGGCCGCGGGCCTTAGATTGTTGCAGTGGCGTGCTATTGTAGGCGCGGCGGTTGTGGCGCTGGCCGGATACGCATGCAGCAAAGGCAAAATGTGCCATCGTCGTTTGAACGTTATAAATCACATGTGTTTCGATGGGCCTCGGGCCGCGCGTGGCGCCGCTTGAAGTTTGGCGCGAGGCGCCTTGTAGTCCGCGCTCGACTGTAGATCTATGGCCCCGTCTTGTATCGCTCAGTATGCCTGTGCAGGTGAAGGTTGTTTGCGAGTCGTTCCCGACGAGGCCTCCAATGGGATGTAAGTTGCCAGCTGCGGACATGCCATGGGATGGGGAATTGTCGGATTTGGGCACCAGGTCTTTGGAAGATCTGGATTAACTGGATAACTAGCGCCAGGTTGTAGCTTTGCAATATGTTCGACTTCCACGGGGCGGATAAGGGAGGCACGCGTCGGGAAGGCCGACGGCTTCATGCGGGAGACGATCCAGCTTGAGAGCCTGTTCGCCAAGAAGTGGCGCAGTCAGTTCGGACGCTTCTCGCGCGTGGCGCCCTCTCGCGGCGCGCCGCGCGCAGGCAGAGCGCGTTTTTTCCCCATATCCTAAGATGGGGTTCTTGTTATTACTTGGACGCCTCCTACTCCCTCTCCTTCTCCCTCTTCCTCTTTCCTCCTCCCCTCCTGTCGGACTTACTCATACTCAGACTTACTCATACTCAGACTTACTCATACACAGACTTACTCATACTCAGACTTACTCATACTCAGACCTACTCATACTCAGACTTACTCACACTCAGACATACTCATACACAGACTTACTCATACACAGACTTGCTCACACCCAGACGTACTCATACACAGACTCACTCATACCCAGACTTACTCATACACAGTATTCGTCATACTCAGACTTACTCATACCCAGACGTACACATACACAGACTTTCTCATACACAGACCTACTCATACCCAGACTTACTCATACACAGACTTACTCATACTCAGGCATACTCATACTCAGACCTACTCATACTCAGACTTACTCAACACACATCAGATTTGGAGGATGTCTCAAGCGGGGCGCTGGTTTCAGCACCCCTAAGGGGAGCCGCCAGGGGTGGTTGCACGGGCTCGTTCGCGGCCATTTTGTGGGGATGTCTCAGGCGGTTTGCTTGTTTCTGGGCTCAACATCCTTCGCTTGGAGAGCAGATTGTGAGGATGTCTCAGGCGGGGCGCTGGTTTCAGCACCCCTAGGGGGAGCCGCCAGGGGTGGTTGCACGGGCTCGTTCGCGGCCATTTTGTGGGGATGTCTCAGGCGGTTTGCTTGTTTCTGGGCTCAACATCCTTCGATTGGAGAGCAGATTGTGAGGATGTCTCAGGCGGGGCGCTGGTTTCAGCACCCCTAAGGGGAGCCGCCAGGGGTGTTTGCACGGGCTCGTTCGCGGCCATTTTGTGGGGATGTCTCAGGCGGTTTGCTTGTTTCTGGGCTCAACATCCTTCGCTTGGATAGCAGATTGTGAGGATGTCTCAGGCGGGGCGCTGGTTGCAGCACCCCTAAGGGGAGCCGCCAGGGGTGTTTGCACGGGCTCGTTCGCGGCCATTTTGTGGGGATGTCTCAGGCGGTTTGCATGTTTCTGGGCTCAACATCCTTCGCTTGGAGAGCAGATTGTGAGGATGTCTCAGGCGGAGCGCTGGTTTCAGCACCCCTAAGGGAAGCCGCCAGGGGTGGTTGCACGGGCTCGTTCGCGGCCATTTTGCGGGGATGTCTCCGGCGGTTTGCCTGTTTCCGGGCTCAACATCCTTCGCTTGGAGAGCAGATTGTGACGATGTCTCAGGCGGGGCGCTGGTTTCAGCACCCCTAAGGGGAGCCGCCAGGGGTGTTTGCACGGGCTCGTTCGCGGCCATTTTGTGGGGATGTCTCAGGCGGTTTGCTTGTTTCTGGGCTCAAAATCCTTCGCTTGGATAGCAAATTGTGACGATGTCTCAAGCGGGGCGCTGGTTGCAGCACCCCTATGGGGAGCCGCCAGGGGCGGTTGCACGGGCACGTTCGCGGCCATATTGTGGGGATGTCTCAGGCGGTTCGCCTGTTTCTGGGCTCAATCTCATGCGGTTCGCTTGTTTCTGGGCTCAACCCTGAGGGAAATGACAGGAACGAGGATGAGGAGGAGGAACAGGAGGAGGAGGAGGAGGAGG
>CAUYUJ010015271.1:803430-850930 GCA_963575745.1 Prorocentrum cordatum
CTCCTCCTCCTCCTCCTCCCCCTCCTCCTCCTCGGGTCGCCTACGGCCCCAGGGAAACCGTGCAACGTGTGCATATCAAGGGTTAATTTCGAGTCCTCCGATTCGATTCGATTCGATTTCGAATGCCTCCGGTTCCGATTCGATTCGACCTCGGATTCCGATGTGGGTGCCGGTTCCTCCATGGAGGCTTTCCAGCTTGCCGATTTCTGCCGGTTCGACGTCTCCCGAAGTGGCTGCCGATCTCCGCCGATCCGATTCGTTTCGATCGCCGATCCGACTTGTCGATAAAAACAAAAAAACGAGCGCACGACTTCAAACAATGCACGGGGAATGGGTGTCCGAGCGATGGCGAGATTGTGGATGGTCCCAGGGTCCGATGACGGCTCCCGGAGGCCGACATGAACGAGACACGCCTTGATTGAAAAACGTATCGTCGGAGATGTGGACTGCAAGGGCCCAGCAATCAGCGAGAACGCCCCCCCTGCCCCCCCCCCCGACCTGCCCTGCCCTTGTGAGTTCCGCCGCGTGTGTGGCCCATGCTTCAAGGCGGCACGTGTCGCGAGAGCGCGAGCACCAGCGGCAGCGGCCTGCACACGCTCCTGCGCTGGAGCGCCAGACTGACTGGACGGCACCGCTTCTCTGGCCACTGGGCTCCACTCGGAGACCCGTTGCAATGGATCGCGGACCTTTTGCGCGCGCTCCTGCGACCCGCGGCCCCCCCCCCGAGGCCCGACCCAGCCCCTCCAAGGGGCGAGGCCGCCCTGAAGAGTGCGGATGAGCCTCGTTGCTTCGCGCCCCCAGCAGGTGCTGGCAGTGGGTTCCACTTTCGGTTCGGCGGTCGGTGTCCTCAGCGGTACCACCAGGAGGTTCTCGTTCGGTAGCAAATCATGGCAGCCTCGCGTACCCTCGCAGTTCCGTCTTCGACTAGCGTCTGGTGATCGGTGAGGAAGCGCCGGTTTAGCGTTGACTAGCGTCGACTGAGAGTCGACTAGCGTCGATGCGCGTCGACTAGCGTCGATTAGCGTCGACTCGCGTCGATCAGCATCGATTCGCGAGAGCCAACAAGATGGTACGGGAGGTCCCCATGAGTAGCCGCAGAGCTCTCCGTGAAGAGTAGCTGGCAGAACGACCCCCGGAGCCACTCTCACCGTTTCCCTCGGGGCGCCCTGCCTGCTCCCCGGGAGGCGCACCTCGGCTTGCAGCCTGTGGCTCCGAGGAGCGATTGCTCGAGGTGTCGTTCGGAAGCCGGGCAAGGGCTGCTAAATCCGTGGCCGCTAAAGTCGACCTCCGAGAAGTTGTCTCCGTCCTTCCGGGAAGAAGCCCGTTGACTGTTTTGCGTGCCGCGCCTCATTCCGGGAAGTTGTTTTTTCCTTCCGGGCGGGCCTCTTTAGCAGCCACGGTTTAGCAGCCCTCGCCCAGCTTTCGAGTCGTGGATGCCCGGGCCCGCTCCCAGAGACGTCTCCAGTAAAAGGCGCGTGGGCCCGACTCCACAGCAGAGTGCCCGCGTGAAGCGCGAGAGGGGGGCACGGGCACACGGGCGACAGCAGCAAGGTTCCCTTGCGCTCGCCCTTCTCACGCAGCTCTCCCCCACGTCCCGCCAGCGTGCCAGCCCAGCTTTATGGGTGGCGACTGCTCGAGGGGGTACGGGAGGCCGGCTCGGAAGATCAATGATGAGGATTATGAGGATGATGGGGATGATGGGGGTGATGACGACTTTGATGATGGTGTTGATGATGGTGTTGATGGTGATGGTGGTGGTGATGTTGATGTTGATGTTAGTGATGATGATGATGTTGATGATGAGCATGATGATGATGATGGTATTGCTGATAATGACGATGACGTTGATGGTTGCGATGATGATGCTGATGATGTTGATGATGACGATGATGATGATGATGCTGACGATGATGCTGATGTTGATGATGCTGCTGCTGATAGTGCTGACGATGAGGCTTATGTTGATGATGAGGATGATGATGATAGTGGTTGGTGGTCATGATGATGAGTTGTGATGATGACGATGCTGATGATGACGATGACGACGATGATGATGATGATGGTGATGATAATGATGATTTTGATGATGAAGCTGACCAGTATGCTGGTGATGGCGATGATGATGACGATGGTGATGATGATGATGATGATGATGACGTTGATGATGATTATGATGATGGTTCTGCTGATGATGACGATGATGATGATGGAGATGACGATGCTGACGATGATGTTGATGTTGATGATGCTGGAGATGGTGATGACGATGATGATGATGGTGGTATTCATGATGAGGAGGATCGGATAACGATGATGATGCTGATGCCAATGCCGAGGCTGATGCTGATGCTGATGGGGTTGATGACGATGAGGACGACGACGATGACGATGATCATGATCATGATCATGATCATGATGGCGGTGGTAGTGGCGCTGTTGATGTTGGTTCTACTGGTGCTGATGAAGATGTTGATATTGATGATGGGCCGGATGATGATGATGATCATCATCATGATCATGATCATGATCATGATAATGTTGAGCATGATGATGATGGTTATGATGATGATGGAGGTGAGGACGATCGTGTTGATGATTATGAGGATGATCATGATGATGCTGATGATGATGACAATGATGATGATGATGATGACAATGATGATGTTGATGATGATGATCATGATGATGCTGCTGGTGATGCTGATCATGATGATGATGCTGATGATGATGATGCTGATGATGATGTTGATGCTGATGATGATGATGCTGCTGATTATGATTATGAGTATGATGATGATGACGATGATGACGATGATGATGATGATGATGATGGTGATGATGATGATGATGATGATGATGATGATGATGATGATGATGATGATGATGATGATGATGATGATGATGATGGAGCTCGTCTGGGCCGTCTGAAGGCTGTCTTGGTCTTCTGTGCGACAGTCTTGAGGGTCCCTTGGGGCTCTCTTGGGCCATCTTGGAGCCACCTTACGCCGGCTCGGGTCTCTTGGGCCGCCTTGGGGCCCTCTTGGCCGTTTGTTGGGTGTCTGCGGGTCGCCCTGGGGCCGCCTTGGCGCCGCATTGGGCCGTCGAAGGGCCTTCCAACGCCGTCTTGGGTCCCACGGGAGGTCGTCTTGGGCCATCTTGGAGCCGTCTTGGACGCCTCAGGGCCATCGTGGAGTCCTCTTTGGCCGTGTTGAGCTGACGGCAGCCCGCAAATGCGCAAATGAGCGAATCATTCAAAAACCAATTGGAAGTCAACGATTTTGGCTTCTCAGGATCCTGTTGGATGTCCCCGTGCGGCCATTTTGCGCCCTCTTTGAGGCATCTTGGGGCGTCTTGAATCAATATTCGGCCGCTTTCGGGCCATCTGCCGTCTTCGATGCATCTTGGGCCATCTTGACGTGCATGGGCCGTCTTGGAAGCTCGGGACGCATATCCATTGTCTTTAACAAGGGATCGTTGATTGGGAGGCCCTGGAACGCTTGGGAGCAGCGCCAGGGGATGCGAGAAGTGCACGATCCTCGAGCGGGTGTACGTGGGATGAGGGGCCTAGGGGTTAGCAGCAATGCAGAAAGTGCACGATCTTCAAGGGGGCGTGCATGAAGTGAGGGTTCAGAACGCAGCTAGTACAGCAAATGCCAGAGGTTCGTGCGTAGCCATTATACACCATTCCGATCTATGTGCGAGGCATTCACTGCTATGCGGGAAGTACATCATCATCCTTAGCGGGCACGCTTGGAGTGGGGGTTCAGGCATTAGCTGCCATGCGGGAAGTGCACCATCCTCGAGAGGGCACGCGTGGGGTTCAGGCATCAGCTGCCATGCGGGAAGTACACTTCTCTCGAACGGGCACGCGTGGAATGGCGGTTTAGGCACTAGTTGCTATGCTGGAAGGGCAATCCTCCTCGAGCGGGCACGAGGGAAGTGGCCTCGGTGAGTAGCGGGAGTGCACGCTCGAGTCTGCGGCTAGAGGGAGGGGCTATTCCTTCTTCTTAGAGATATAAAACTCTACCAGACAGACCTTCCATTCTTCCACGCCTCAACGTGCCAGGGGGCACGGTGGCGGATGGAAAACGCATTGCCCTCCGCCACAGGGACCTCGAACTCCAAACTTCGCTCTTGGCCTTCGCGGGCCGCGGCGTCGGCGGCGACGGCGGCGCAGTCGCCGAGGTGCTGCACACGCCGCCGGGCGACTTCTCGCGGCCGGTGCGGAGGCACTTCGCCGAGCGCCGCGCCGTGATCTTGGACCGCGCCAAGCGCCTGCAGAGCGGCGAGGAGGCGCACTGCAGCGAGGGCTTCCGGAGGCGGGGGGGCCTACAGTTAAGTCGGGCCTGTCCCTCTACAGGAAGAATATTCAAACATATTTTAAAAATAGTCTGGGGACGATTTGTTTTTTTTGATAGTTGTTTGACATGTATTTGGTATCTTTGATTTTTCGTCCAAAATCCGCCTGTAGGGGGACATGCCCGACCTCAGCCTACAGGGAACGCGACCGCGCCGGAACTCTCTCCGTGCTCGTGAAGGGTCGTAGCTCGGGACCCCGGCGGCCGCGCGGCACGATTTGTGCATCCCCCGGCGAAAACGACCAAAACTAAACCTCTCCTCCCGAAAGCCGATGCCTTAAGGAGGCGATCGGAGGAATGGGCGGGCAGCCACGCTGCAGCTGAGCACGAGCCACGATCGGCCGCACTGGAAGGCAGAACGGAGAGTCGAGGTGCTCTTGAGGGGGGAAGCGCACTTCACTGGCTCCAAGGTAAGGAATTGTGGATTGTACGGAGAACGTCTTTTATCTTCTGGCGATACCAGGTGTGACCCTGGGGGGGAGGGGGAGGGGGTCACGATTCGCGTCGGCTCCGTTTGGGAATGCTTAGGGATGGCTCATTCCCACGCGGCGCCCGCGCGAATCGTGACGTGATCAGGGCGGGGATGGGGGGGCGCAGGCTGGTCACGTGCATTCTCGCGCACGCATGTGTACACACATATATATATGTATATATATATATATAGAGAGAGAGGCACACATGTGTATATACATATTCATATCTTGGTATAAGAAGTCTTGAAAGGCACTATAAAAAAGCGTCCGGGTCCCTGGGCCCTGGGTCAGCACCCTTTTCTTTGAGAATTCCCCCCACCTCCCCCGCGACCCACTGTAGTCCCGGGGGTTCGTGCCCCTTTTCGGAGTTTTGCGTGGGCTCTTTCAGCTTCGGGGGGGTGTCCAAAACACAATTTTGACATCCGAACGGCGCTCGCAGACCGCCAGATGGCCAAGATGTGCCCGAGATCAAGAGCGCCCCAAGAGCACTCCAAGACGTAGCTAGAGGTTCCCCGAAGCGCCCCAAAAGGTTACAAGAGACCCTTCAAGAACGCCCAGAGAGGTTTTAATCGCCACATCGAGTTTGGACAAGGGAGACGTTTTAGCACATGCACTTTATGGGATCTGAACAGCGTCCCAAACGGCCAAAGGGGCCCCAAAGATCGCCCCACGACGGCCCAAGAGAGCCCCAAGAGGCCACCAAGACGGCCCAAGATCGCCCCAAGACTGCCCAAGATTCCCCACGACTTCCCGAAGAGACCCCCAAGAGGCCCCAAGAGAGGGAACCTGAACTGAAATTTCGAGCCCTCCGCTCGAGAAGTACCGCCGAGACCGACAGCAGGACCCCAAGATGCCCCAAGAGGCCCCGCGAACGCTCCAAAGGTGCCCCCAAGAGATCCCCGAGAGGTGAAAACCAAAGCTTTTCCGTTAGTCTTCGACCAATTTGGACCTCTCTGATTGGTTGGTCTTCAGAGCGTCCGAGCCAGCCCATTCGCGAGTACGCACACGCGTGCAGCTGTAAGCTTGTGAAGGTCTCGGCCTTCCTACAACCTAAGCGCGAAGCGCGCGCGCATTTCTCGCAATAGAAAAAACGGGCTCATGAGGGTGCCAAAGTCGGATGGGGCTAGGACGAGAATCAATCCGTTCCCCAGAACGCTCTCAGAGCGTTCCGGAACGCTCTGAGAAGGCCGAGGCGCCTGAGACATCCTTTCAGATTTGCCAGATCTCAGAGTTTCTCGATTCATTCTCACCCGTATTGATACTCGTCCTGGCTTCGTCTTACAGGTGGCCACTTCTCTGGTGGACACCATGTAAGGTTTTCTCTTCCCTGCGCCGGCGCCCCGGGTAGCTGCTCCTGGGTCCTGGCCAGTCGGGCGAGGGCCCTCCTGCCATGCAGTGGCGAGGCGTCCTGGCTTTCCTGTCGGAGGTGGACAGACCTCCTACCCTGACACGTCGATTAAGGAATTCGCCGTTTTCGGTTCGCGAGGGGGCGTCGCGGCCGTCATTTTTGCGGGTCCAGGCCTGTCCGTTTCGGTCCCAGGCGCTTTTTACTAAGGGGAGGTTTGCTAAAGGGAGGTTTTTCCACCGCCGAGTCTAAGAGCCTTTTGTCGGAGGCGACGATAGGGGCGAAAAGCCAAGGGCGGGCGTTACAGGCACTCGCCCGGGAGCCTCGCCGAAGTCATGGACCATCGGCGCCCCTGGATGCACGAATTCTTCTCCCCTGGGCTATTCGCCCCCACCGTCGCCCCCGATGTTGTGGTGTGCGTGAGATGTTATTCGAACACTTCTGGCTGAGGCCGCTTTCGTTCAACACATCGGCTTTCGGTTCTGAGGACACTGGCTTTTGTCTTATAGAACGTTCGTTTGTTCTGAAGACAGATCGTTGCAGGCCTACAGCAATGCCGGGACGGTCGGCCCCCGCTCAGCTCTCAGTGCCCCTCCCTTGCCCTTTCTCCTCGCCCGCCCCTCCCTCTCTCCCTCCCTCTCTCCCTCCCCCCCCTCTCTCTCTCTGTCGTCGCTGGCCCCCTCCCCTCCCTTTTTGTTTTCTCCCTTCCTCGCTCTGCCCCTTCTTCCTCGCTCGCCCCATCCTCCTCCTCCGTTCTGCCCTGCTCGCCCCTTCTTCCCCCCTTCACCTTCGTCCCCGCTCGCCCCTCCCGCGCCCCCTCTTCCCCGCTCGTCCCTCCCCTTCTCCGTCTCGCGCCCTGCAGGGGGGATTTTCGACGAAAAATTGAAAACTATTCAAACAGATTCCAACATGGTCAAAAAATACTCAAACAATAGTCCCCCGACTATTTTTTGACAATTTTGGAATATTCCCCCTGCAGAGGGACAGGCCCGACTTAACCCTCGGGATGGACGAACGGGGAGGGGCTCACTCGACACACTGGAAGCCTCGAGCGCCGGGCGGCGCCGGGAAAGCCAGCCGCGTGAGCTGATCTGCCCGCCCCCTTCATTCGGATGCAACTCCTGGGAGGTCAGGTTTGGGTTTTGCCTTGGTCCGAACTCCCGCTTAATCCAGCTTGATCCCGCTAAATCCTGTTTAATCCTGCTTAATCCCGTTTAATCCGGCTTAATCCGAGGCCCACTCCGGCGTAACAGCCCCCCAATGGGGCTTAATCCTTTAAAATCTTTCCGACGGAAACCTCCCGGTAGTTGCCTCCTCACCTTCACAGACCCCTCTTTCGTGCGACCCGATCCTCTCTCCCCGTCCACTCTCTCCACCCCCGTGCCCTTCTCTTCCGTCTCTTTGCCTTTCTCCGCTCCAGGGCGGGGAATGGGTGTCCGGAGGGAAGGGGGAGGACGCGAGGGGGCACGAGGACGGGTAAGAGGGCAGCAGGGGAGGAGGAGGAGGAGGAGGAGGAGGAGGAGGAGGAGGAGGAGGAGGAGGAAAAGGAAAAGGAGGAGGAGGAGGAGGAGGAGGAGGAGGAGGGGGAGGCGGAGCAGGAGGAGGAGGAAGAGGAGGAGAAGGAGGAGGAAAAAGAGTAGGAAAAAGAGGAGGAGGAGAGGAGGAGCCGTTCTGGGCTCTCCAGAGAAGGGCGTTTTGCGCGAACGTGCTTCAGAGCGGTGCGCTCGTGCGTGCCAATATGGCTGTGAAGCCATCATTCCGCATACCTCAGGGCTCCTGCCATGCGGGTTGCCCCGCCATGCCGAAGGGGCGCTGCTGCAGCGGTGGCGTTGGCCGCCGCGGCGGAAGCGAGGGGCCCACGCCAGCGCCCTGGCGCAAGCAGCAGCCCGACGTCGTCGTCCTGCCAGGCCCCCGCAAGCCGTCCTGGGGCTGCAGGTGCGGCACCGACGGCAACTGGGCTTGCCAGCTGTATTGCCGAACCTGCGGGCGGGCGGCCCAGGTGTCCGTGCGCCAGCTCCCGCATGAGAAGGCGGGCGGTGCCCAGGGTGGAGGCGGCAAGGCTGCTGGAGGAAAGGGGCGCGTCAAGCAGGTGCCGCAGGGAGGCCAGGCGGCGGCCGAGCCCGCGTCGGGGGCCCAGCAGGGCGCCCGCGCCTCGAGTCCGGGGGGTAGCCTCAGTGATGAGACGGTCTCCGCGTGCTTGGCCCTGCTCGCGGACAACTGGGTGGTCATCAGCGATGCGGGCCGCGCCAAGCTGGCGCCCCCACCGCCGCCCGTGAAGGAGGTCAAGGGCCCAAGACATACTCGATAGCGCTGCAGAGCTGCATCTGGCGGCTGGTGAAGCTGGACAAGCAGGCGGCCTCCAAGGCCGCGGCGCACCAGGAGGCCATCGAGTAACTGGAGCAGGCGAAGGCGGCCGTGGAGCAGGCGGCCGAGGCGTTGGCGGCTGCCCGCATGCGCCAGGCCGATGGCCGTGAGGCTCTGAAGCAGGCCAAGAGGATGGAGCAGGCAGGGCTGTCACCAGGCAGCAATTCGGCCCGCGGTGCCGAGCTGACCAAGGCCCCGGCGGGCTTGGAGGCGCTTGCGGCGGTCTAAGCCGAAGGCGCAGAGCCAGCCAGCATCGAGGCTTCGCGCAAGGTCTTGCAGCGGGGGGTCGACAGCATCCGCGCCGAGAGCGATGAGGCCGAGGGCGTGGCGGCTGAGAAGGACGATCCCATGCAGGGCGCGGGGGCTGCGGCGCCTGCTGGGGATTCTCCCCTTGTTTCCGGCGCAGGCGGCGCGCGGCGCCAGGACCCCGCTGGAGCAGCGGGCGAAGCCAACGCCCCCGACACTCGGCGCCCTTCGACCAGCTGGACCAGCTCGAGGGCGAGAATCGCCGCAAGCTCGAGGAGGCGCGCCAGGCGGAAGGGATCGAGCTCCCATCCTCCAAGCGCTCCCGCGGCGACGACAGCGGAGGCCAAGGGGCGGCTAGCACTGGCTCGGTGCGCGGCCGGGGCCTGGAGGCTGAACGCAGCCAACAACACGTCCCGAGGGAGCATGGCGCGCCGGCTGCAGCAAGGCGCCACCGCCGACGGGGTCTTCTTGCAGGAGGTGTGCGTGGCGCCACGGGCTGCGGCTGAGGCCGAGCAGGCGCGCCGCCGAGAGGGCTGGAAGATGGCTTTCCACGAGTCCGCTCGCACCGAGAAGGGCGGGCTGTCGAGCGGGGTGGGCATCGGCGTTCGAGCTCGCATCGGCATGGGCAATACGCCCAAGGGACCCCAGCTGCCGCGAGGCCGCGTCATCGCGAGGCGGTTCAACTGCGGGGTTATGGGGGGCGTCTACCTAGATGCGGAGTCGAAGCTCATCTTCGGGCTGTTGGGCGAGTGCCTGGCCCATGCGAAGATGGCCCACGTGGAGCCCCGGGAGCTGGAGCAGCGGGGCTGAGGTGGGCTGCGTGACCGTCTCTCCTGGCGCCCCCGCGCGCCGCGTCGGCGCGGGCTCAAAGGGCGACGCCCTCGCGGTCTCGAGCGGCATGAGTGGCGAGGTGCAGGGGAGCAGCAGGTGGTGCGCGACCCCGGCGCCGCGCTGGCCCGTGAGGCCCCAGCTGAGCGAGAGGGGGGGCCGCGAGCGCAGGCTGATCTATAAGGCGGCTCGCGCGCTGGGCAGCGACCAGTGGGCCCGCCACCAGAGCCTCCCGGGCTGGGCCCCTTCCTGGGGCGCACGCGCGCGGTGCTGGCCGAGCTGGGGGCTGTCGCGGCCTCGACTGCGTCGACGGCCTCTCCGAGTTCAGGCGCCGCGTGCACGTCGAGCGAGCCGGCGTCCTCCACGAGGCCCCCCCTCGGGCGAGCTGTCACATCGGAGCTTCCAGGTGGCAGTCCTACTGCGCAGGCGGACGATTGCCCTAATGACGGGTCTCTGGCGAGGCCCGCGCCTCGAGGTGCCGTGGCGGCGACGGCCGCCGCGCGGCCAGGTGCAGAGGGTCCGCGAGCACTTCCAGAGCTGCGCAATGGCGGCCCACGCGGCCGTGGAGTCGGCGGAGGCGCTGATCCGCGCGGGGGCGCTTCGCCCAGGTGAGGCGAAGATTGCGGCGTAGCGGAGAGTCGCGAAGACCACCATCAGAGCGCACGCGGTTCGGAGCTGAAGCTGCGAACACGGCGCAGTGGAGAGCCGCGGGGACTGCCATCGCAGCGCACGTGACTCGGGGCCGCCACTGGTCCGAGAGGACGGCGAGCGCCTCGCGGCCCCAAAATACGGCAAGCTCGTCGCCGACATGGGCGGGAACTGCGACCCAAGCGAGGCGCAGGCTGTCAGAGCGCAAAGTCGTGAGGGAGCCCCCAAGGAGGGGAAAGCCTCGCGCTCAGCGTCGCCACGCGGAGCTGGACAGCCCCGAAGAAGCCCCCGCGGAGTGGGACACCGCATGCGCTCGGTGGTCGGGGCTGGCCAGCGTCCTGGGCGAAGGCTACCAGCTCCCCGCCCGCGCTTGGTGCCCAAGTGGTGCACAACTTCGTTGCGATCGATCTATTTCTTATAAAAATGTGGGAAGCTGGGAGGGGCCTGGGTCCTGGCTGCCAGGGGGGGTGGGAGGAGGCGTTCAGTGGCCTCTCGCGCCCAGCCGCCTGCCCTGATGGGCCCATTCTCCACCACCGCCACCATAGGTAGCAGGAGGAGGGGGAGGAGGAGGAGGAGGAGGAGGAGGAGGAGGAGGAGGAGGAGGAGGAGGACCTCCTCACTCTCCCTTCTCGAAGTCCTACATATGGTCGTGGTGGTGGACAGTTTGCCCACCGTGCCCTGCCGGAGAGGTCGCTGGCGGCGCTGCTGCCCCGCCTGGGGGCGGCCCTGCCGGGGGCGCCGCCGCCGCCGTCGCCCCCGCGGAGAGCAGGGGCTGGCGGCGAAGCCGAAGGGTCCTTCGGGCGAAGCGGGCCCGGAGCCTCCCGTGGGCCGAATGAAAGGGGGGGACAGGGAAAGGGGGGGTTACGAAATCTGCTGCATGCATCTGGTTTCAGCCCCAACGATTGGCCCATTCCTCGATACATGGCCGCCTCCCGGCGCCGGGAGGCGCCCGGGAAATCAGCTACGTGAGCTGATTCTCAAACCCCCCCTTTGCTATCCCCCCCTTTCGCCCGGCCCGACTCCCGCGCCTGGAACAAAAAACTACGGGGTCTTTGGTCGTGTGTGGCCTCGGGAGCTGTCAATAGACTGCCCATCGGTTATTGACAGCAGGTGTTCTTGGAGTCCCAGGCTCCAATCCACTTTCAGCGCCGTCCCCCTTCAATGATCGAGAGGCTTCACCGTTTCCGTCCTCGTCAGGGGGCGCGCGGAAGCACTATCTGCTTTCAGCGCCTTCCTGCTGCACGTCTCTGCCTACTTCTTCCGACCGGTGGGTTCTCTCGGGGACGGAGGGCCCGCTCCGAGGAAGGGACCGGGACCTCCGGAGACCCCGCATGGGGAAAGATCGGGACGTCGGATCTTTCTGGGAGTCCTGGGGTACGAGGCGGGGAGTTCTCCCAATGACCACCGCCTGGGGGATGGACCTTCAGGGACCTCGACAGGCGGTGGATGCGGACATCTTCGGCACGTCGTGCAGGGGGGGGGAGGGCAGACATGAAGTGCCCACCACCTGCCGAGATCCCCGAGGGTCGATCTCCCAGCCGGTGTTGTCGTGGGTCTACCCCCGCGCAGTGCACGGAGTTTTTGATTTTAGGGCCTCCTCCTCCTCCTCCTCCTCCTCCTCCTCCTCCTCCTCCTCCTCCTCCTCCTCCTGGCAGGGTCAGAAGGCTCAGGACGAAGAGGTGGTCCCGAGGGAGGCCGGCCACCTTCGGGATCCAGTGCCCCTGTCCCTCAGGGCCCGCCTGCGCCATGCCCGGGGGGCAGATCTGCAGCGTATAAGCCCAAGCATTCCAGACCACGACGACGACGGCAACGACGACGACTTCGGCCACCACCGCCACGGCTTCGATGATGACGGCCACGACGACGACGGCCACGACGACGACGACGACGTCGACGACGGTGACCGACAACGACGACAATGACGACGACGACGACACAAGCGACGACGACGGTGACGGCGACGACGACGACGACGACGACGACGACGACGACGACGACGATGCCGACGACGACGACGACGACGACGACGCTGATCGATCCTTAGTAGGCTGATTTTAAGGCTGGACCGAGCCCAAGTAAGATTCTAGTAGAGCTGGGTCGAGCCTTAGTAGGATTCAATTCGAGCTGGATCTTGCAACAACAGGATTATGTTAGAGCTGGGCCACGCCTTAGCAGGATCCAGCTAGAGCTGGATTCAAGTCCGACGAGGATGCCAGCATAGTTGGGTCCAGCCAAAGTAGGATTTAAGTAGAGCTGGGCCGAGCCATAGTAGGATTCGGTTAGTGTTGGATCTAGCTATAGTAGAAGCATTCGAGTAGGATCGAACCCGACTAGGATGCTATCAAAGTTGGATCCAGCCAAGCGGGATTAGATTCAATCGTTCCGGTCATTCCGTCGACGTATATTCTCTCACCGCTGTCGATTTTTGTCTGAGTGTTCGCCTGCAGTGCGGAGCTGCAGAGGGACCTAATGGCGGCATTACTAGGTTTCTTGGGGGTCTTTGGGTCCTCTAGAGGGTGTTTGGGGAGCCTCTGCGCCCATTTGGGAGCCCCTTGGGGTGCCTCTAGGGGCCTCTTGGGAGCTCCCTGGGAGCCTGCTGGCGGTGTCGAGGGCAAGCTTCGGGGGAACGGGCTCCAAATGACAGTTCGGATTGATCATTTTGTGCCCTCTGCGGGGCCTCTTGAGCCCTCTTGGTATTGAAACCCACCCGGGAGTGTCTTGGGACCTCTTGGGCCGTCTAGGAGGGCCGCAGTCACGAAAAGGCGAGAATGAACAAATCAGTTACACCAAAAAACAATCGAAGGGAAATCAATCTGTTTTGCCCCCCCGCCCTTCCTGGGGGTTCTCTTGGGGCTGTTTTGAAGCGTTTCGGAGGCGTTCTGGGCCATCCAGAGATTCCCTTGGGAGTCTTGGAGCTCTCTCGGACCGTCTCGGGACCATTTGGGGCTCTCTTGGAGGTCCCCAGGGGCGCTGTTGGAACGCTCTGGGGGGCCAAAGGCCGCGCCCGGGACCAAAACCATCACTGACTAAAGGGTGGCCGGGCTGCGGTCGGGGTGCTGTCCCCAGCCCACCGAAGACCAGGGCACAGATGAACCAGGATTCGGGTTTGTGTCCGGGTCTAAGGGGGGTCCTGCAGGCTTCTGGGGCATGTGTCCGGGTTGATTCTGGAAGTGCTGCAGCGCAGTGGTTTCTTCGTGCCGCCGTCTGGAACACTTGGCTGCGAGGGATGCTGGGTGTCCGGGTCTAAAGTGTCCGGGTTTACGGGGCCTTGATGCTCGTCCGGGAACCCCCCGAGGGGCCGCCCGGCGCGCGCGAATCGGACAGGCAATCCAGCTCTCACCGGGGCTTCGCCCGCCACAGGCCCGGTGGGCCGGAAAACGAGAGCTGTGTCGGGCCCGAAAGGTTTTATTGGGGTCAAGTTGGGCGTGTCCCTCTACAGGATTGTTTGACTATTTTTGGATATGTTGGCTATTTTTGATTCCTCGTCCAAGATCCGTATGTAGGGGGACATGCCCGACCTAATATTAGGGGGAGGGGGGGCAGTTCGAACCCCCTTTCTCCCCTTACTCGGGGAAACGTAAGACTCGAGTACGCCGGAACTCAGGTTTGGTTTGCCGACGCTTTTTGACGAGCGCGGCCTGGAGTTTGACGGTCCAGTTTTCGTGGGATGTTTGCAGCGGTAGTTCGCGTCAAATTTCAATTGTGGCCCCGTCATTCTTATGATGGCCCCGTCAGGCCAACCTTAAGTCGGGCCTATCCCTCTACAGGGGGAATATTCAAAAATAGTCAAACAATAGTCGGGGGACGATTGTTTGACAATTTTTGAATGTTTTGGGGGTATTTTGCGGGAATTTGTTTTTCCGTTCAAAATCCATCTGCAGGGGGACATGCCCGACCTGAGGCCAGCCCGAGTCTCCCGGACCCGAGTCTTTCGTCTCCGGCCGTACGAAGGGGGTCCGTTCGAACACCCCCCTCTTGGGGTGGCTCTGGCACGCAGCCTAATACCTGCCAGGCCGCTTTTCGCCACGGAGTGCACGGGAGTCCATGCGAAACCCCGGTCTTATGTGCAGTGGCGGTGGGAACAAGCGTCCCTAGGGATCCCAGCATGAGCGCCCAAGGTCATCCGGGTGACTTACAGCACGTTTTGAAATAAGTCGTTTATGGGGAGAACAAATCGAACACCCCCTCTCCCTGGCAACTCCGGGGGAGGGCCTTCCGCCCCCCCCGATTCGAGCCCCCACCCCTTGGACAGTCATGGGCCCACTTGCCACCACCACTGCCACATCTAGGAGAGGGAGGAGGAGATGGAGGAGGAGGAGGAGGAGGAGGAGGAGGAGGAGGAGGAGGACCTCCTCATCCTCCCTTCTCCCCCGTTCTACACGTGGCAGCGGTGGTGGAGAGTGTGCCCATCAGACAGGGGGAACGGGGAGGAGGGGGTTCGAGCCCCCCTCCCCCCGCAGAGGAAGGCGCCCCCCCGCGGTTCGAGCGAGGCTGGTGTCCAGGCGAGGGGGGGTGGGGGGAGGTCAAAGGGCGCCAATTGTTTGCACCACTCCGACCAGCTGGTGACAAAGTAACAGAGAGGCCAAAACGAACCCGCTGGCAGTACGCTGGCGGGCACGCAAAAAAGAACAGCCCCCGCGGTGGGGAACACACACACACACACACACGCACGCACGCACGCACACACACACACACACACACACACACACACACCACATTTTTCCCCAATCAGAGCTTGCCTCTGTGGGGGTCCCAGCGGATATAAAGCTGAGGTGAGGTGAGCGGCCGATTTCGGTGGCCGGGGACGGGTGCCCGGGTGCCCAGGGGTTCCCGGGGGTGCACGGGTGCCCAGGTGTGTGGCCGATTTCGGTGGCCGGGGCCGGGTGCCCGGGTGCCCGGGGGTGCCCGGGGGTGCCCGGGTGCCCAGGGGTGCCCGGGGTGCCCAGAAGTGCCCGGGGGTGCCTAGCCCAATAGCCCTAGATCCCTATAGCCGAATAGCCCAATAGCCCAATCGCCATATATCCCTATAGCGCTATAACACTATAGCCCTATAGCCGTACCTATACGACCACCCTTCGGGTGATAAGGAGGTTCGGGGGGGGAACCAACGTCTCACTCGATCGGTCTCACTATCGATCTCAGTATCGATCTCACTATCGGTCTCGCTCGATCGATCTCACTCGATCGATCTCACAATCAATCTCACTCGATCTATCTCATTCGATCGATCTCACAATTGATCTCACAATCGATCTCACAATCGATCACACAATCGATCTCACATTCGGTCTCAATATCGATCTCGCTATCGATATCACAATCGCTCTCACAATCAACGTCATCATCATCATCATCATCAACATCATCACCAACATCGTCATCATGAGGGCACCGTCATCATCGTAAACATCATCAATGTCAGCATCATCATCGGGACAACATCATCATCATCATCATCACCATCGTCATCTCATCATCAACATCATCATCATCGGGACACAGTCATCGTCATCAGCATCAGCATCATCATCAGAATCATCATCATAATCGGGGCACCATCATGATCACCATCGTTCTCATCATCAACATTATCATCAACATCGTCATCATCCTCGGGACAACATCATCATCATGATCATCGCATCATCATCATCATCATCGACATCATCATCATAAACAACATCATCATTGGGGCACCATCATCATCATGAGCAACATCATCATCAACATCGTCATTATCATTATTATCATCATCGGGACACCATCAGCATCACCATCATCATCATCATCACCATCATAATCATCAGCATCATCATCGGGACACCATAATCATAATCATCAACATCATCATCAACATCATTATCGTCGGGACACCATTTCCATCAAGATCATCATCACCAACATCATCGGAATCATCATCATCATCGGGACACCATCATCGTCGTCATCATCAACATAATCATCATGAGCATCATCATCCTCATCATCGTGACACTGTCATCATCATCGACACCATCATCAACATCATCATCTTCATCGGGACACCATCATCATCATCATCATCATCATCATCATCAGCATCATCATCATCATCATCATCATCATCATCATCATCATCATCATCATCATCATCATCTTATCATCATCATCACCATCCTCGCGGGACACCGCGGGACACCGGCGGGACACCGCGGGACACCGCGGGACACCGCGGGACACCGCGGGACACCGGCGGGACACCGCGGGGCCCCGCGCCCCGGATGAGAAACATTTGGTCCGGCCGCGCCTCAGCCACAGGAGGACACCGCGGGACACCGGCGGGACACCGCGGGGCCCCGCGCCCCGGAAGAGAAACATTTGGTCCGGCCGCGCCTCAGCCACAGGAGACTTTTTCTCGCCCGCCCACGCAGCTTCGCCTCGCACGCACGGCACGCACGAACACGAAACCGAAACCGATTTCCCGGTGGGGGGCTCGCCGTTCCACTTCGATCTCACCCCCTCACCTCCGATAGCCCTATAGCCCAATAGTCCCATAGCCCCATAGCCCCATAGCCGTATAGCCCTATGGTCCTAAAGCCCGAAAGCCCGAATAGCCTTATAGCCCTTAGCCCTATAGCCCTGTAGCCCTATAGCCCCATAGCCCTAAGGGCTTCTAGCCCTATATCCCTATGGCCACATCGCCCCATAGCCCCATAGCCCTAAAGCCCTAAAGCCCCATAGCCCCCCCAAATTCTGATTGGGGTTTTTCTCTGGTATCATTTTTGCTCGGGGGGGGGGGGGCGTGTCGAGGATGGTTTGTGCCAGACTGCCCCTCGGTCGCCGAAAGCGCAGGGACCTCTGGAGTCCCAGATGCCAATCTCTTGTTGTAAGCGCCTTCCTACCTGTGCTGGAAGAAAGGTGCGGGAGGGCGGCCGCGGAGGAGGAGCGCGGAGGGCCTCAGACGTAGGGGCCCTTCGCCACGAGGAGTGCGCAGGCGGCCTCAGACACGGCAAGCCAGTGCACCGGAAGGTGAGCGACCGATGTGCGCAAGCCACACGCACGCAGAAGATGCGCCACCATGCCGTCCTCATCCAGGGTGCGGGCGGACACCCAGTCTGCTGTCCAGGCTTTCCTACTTCATGCTTCTGCCTGCTCCTTCCGACCGACGGGTCGCGTCTACGAGACGCGCTCGTTCCGAGGGAGAGACGCCCACATGCCGGGCCAGGGCGTCAGCCGTCCACCTCGCCGATGCAGGCCAGACCGATCCTCGGGCCTAGAGTCAGCGCACGTGCTTCCCTTGGCTGAGCCAGGAGAGAAGGTACGCCGATCTCCTGGCAGCATGGGCCCAGCCAGCATCGGTGTTGACAGCTGACGCCCCCCGGCTGTGTTCGTCCTTCTCGTCCTCCTCGACTCGCTCTTGCTCTTGACCGCTTCTATCCCCCTGCTTACCATGAGACGCCCTCTCCTCTTCCGCCTCCTCCTCCTCCTCCTCCTCGATCTGCTTGCGATGCCTGCACGAGCGAGTCGTTGTGACATCAAGTCGGACGGGCTGCTACTTCTCCTTATCAGCGCAGGGGGGATGGTACCCTCAGGCCCGGACCCGCCCCTGCCTCCGCCGCGCCGCCTTTCGACACAGTATTCTAACAGGGGGGCCCGAACGGTCTCACGCTGTCCCTGGTGGCCGAGGTGCGGTTCCGCCGTTGTTTTGGAGGGGAAAATCACACGCAGACGCAAGTCATCGTCGACCCCCAGGAAAATATAACAAAATATAGGAAGTTGGGGGGAGGGAAGACGAAAACCCATGAAACATTGGGAAATCCTGGGGTTTGTGTCTATTCATTAAGTGTGTCGCTGGGCCCCTTTTAGCTGTGCGGAGTCATGGCCTTGCCCGCGACACGCCCACGACACAAGCCACCCACCCGCACCGACGACGACGACGACGACGACGACGACGACGACGAGGACGACGACGACGACGACCGCCCCGCCCCGCCCCGCCCCGCGATTCCACTCGCCCCGCCGAAGATCCGCCCGCGACCCGCCCGCGCTGCCCCGAGAAGCAGCGCCCGCGCCAGGCTCGCCGTGCACGGGGGCCCGCAGCGGGCCTCCCCGCGCTCGTTGCGCCCCCGGAGCCCCGCAGACTGCCGACGGCCCCCCGCCCCCCCCCCCAGATCTCTCGTGTCCGCAACCGCGGGGGGCTATACACGGGGCGTTCCAAAAGCAGCCTTGCCCCCGAGGATCGAAGGAGTTGTCGCCTCTGCCGCCGCGGAAGGCGGCGGCAGGGCGGCGGAAGGTCGGCGGAAGTAGAACGGGGCCGCCTCCGGCGGAAGCTCGGCGGAAGGTGGCGGAAGTAAAAGCCACCTCCCCAAGAGATGAGAACGTTTTTGGGTTCAGGGCTTCCGAAATCGGCCGCAAAATTCCGACCTCTCTGCCCGAAAAGAGCGCGCTCGGCTCGGGCATAGCCCGTAGCCCTCCTCCTCTTCCTCCTCCTCCTCCTCCTCCTCCTCCTCCTCCTCCTCCTCCTCCTCCCTTGCGCTGTGCTCGTGTGTGCCCGCCGCTCCCGCTTGCCCGGTTCGTCCATGGCCCTTTCCGCTCTTCTGCTGCGCTCGGCTGTCGTACAGTGGGGGCCCATGCCAAGAAATACCCTGCTTGCCTCCAGGGTGCCCTGGGTTTCTGGGGCTCGATGGTTTTACCATTGGAAGCGCGACGCTCCCACTCCAAAAATCCATGGACGTCCGAGGGCCTCAGGGTTGCGCTTCTCGCGGAAGTCTTCTGGTGGACTGGCCTCCACTGTGCCCCCAGACGTGCTGGTGGGGCGGACCAGGCGCTCCGCGTGAGACTTCTTCACCGCTCACGAGCCTGAAGGTCGAAACGGTAGAGGGAAACGATTCCTGGGCATGCCCCCTCCCCCCCAAATTCGAAGTTGGCAGGCGCGGGGAGACTGCGGTCGAGGTGCAACTCATCAGACCCACCGCCAACTTTGAACAGTGGGAGGAGGGGGAGGCGTTGACAGATGAATGTGGCATGAGTGTTCGCTATTTTTCCGAGGCCTGAATGTGCAGCAGGTTCACTGATGGAGGGCGAGTTGTTTTCAAAATGTTGTTCTCGCCTTAGCGCCGCGGGCAGTTTGAAGAGTGCGCAATCGCTTCACTGATGGAGCGCGGCTAGTTTTCAAAATGTGGCTCTCGCTTCAGCGCCGCGCAGATTCGTTTCAAAAGTTTGCAATCGTTTCCAGGGCGGTTGGAGTACCAGCAACGGCGCTCGGCACGGTTTCAAATTGCCAGGTCGCTACAGCCACGCAGGTTTGATATATTGAAATCCCAGTGATAGTGTTCTGGCAGGGGTGACGACTGTCTGGGCGCATCACGCACGTTTATTCGCGGCGCTGAAGTCCAAGGGATGGGCTGTTGGCACGATTCGGGGTTCTCAAACAAAGGTCTTCCAACGTGGCGAGTCCCGCAATCATAATTACTCACGGCGTGGAGCTTCCCACATGTTCATATCACACTTCTGTCGCTTCTCGCTGAAGCATTACGTTTGTGATCTTCTGGGTGTGAGAGCGAGTCGGCGTGGACGACGGGCGCGACAACGACGACGGCGACAGCGACATTTTGCAGTGACTTCAGTGTGCATCTTCCAAGAGAGATGAGGGACTCACAAGTGGAAGAGCGAGGGGGCATTTGACCACCAAAGGGGGAGAAAACTGCGTGAATCTGGGCATGAGTGATGTGTGGGCCTGAATGTGAATGAACCCGGGTATGGTTGAGTGTGAGTGCCAGTGGGCCTAGGTATACGAGAGTTTGAGTACGAGTGGGTCTGGGAATGCGTAAGTCCGAGTACGAGTGAGCCTGAGTGAGAGTGAGTCTGAGTGCGGGTCAGTCTTGGTGTGAGCGAGTCTGGGTATGAGCGTAACGGAAACGAGTTTTCGTATGAGTGGGTCTGAGAAAGAGTGAGTTTGGCTACGAGTGGATATGATATTGGATGGGTCTGAGTGCGAGTGGTTCGGAGCGTGAGTAATTCTGACTGCGAGTGCGTCTGAGTATGAGTATGTTGAGTACGGAATTGAGTCTGAATGGGTATGAGCACGAGTGGATCTTAATACGAGTGGGTCTGAGGATGGGTGGGTCTGAGGCTGAGTAAGTCTGGGTGTGCGCAAGTCTGGGTGCGAGTGAGTCTGAGTACGAGTATGATGAATACGAGTCTGAGTATGAGTGAGTCTGAGCGCGTGTGAGGTTGAGCACAAGTGGATTTGGGACATCCTCACAATCTGGGCCCCCTGGGGTGCGAAAGCCAGCGCCACTCCCGAGACATCCTCAGAATCTGCTCTGAACGCAGGCGAGCTTTTCCAGCAAAAGAGGCCAACCTCTCGAGACTTCCTCGCAGTCTGAGCCTCCCATCGGTGCGACAACCAGCGCTTCGCCCGAGACATCCTCAGAATCTGTTCCGAAAGAACCGAAACAGGCAAACCGCTTGAGGCATCACCGCAATCTGCGCGCGAACGGAGGACTGAAATACCCTTTGGCGGCCCCCCTTGGGGGCGAAAGCCAGCGCCTCGCCCGAGACATCTTCAGAATATGTTCCGAAAGCGCACAAAAACAAGCAAGCCGCTCGAGACATCCCCGCAATCTGGGCGCGAACGGAGGAGTGAGATACCTCCAGGCGGCCCCCCCTTGGGTATGCTGAAACCAGCGCATCGCCCGAGACATCCTCAGAATCTGCTCCGCCATCATCATCATCATCATCATCATCATCATCATCATCATCATCATCATCATCATCATCATCATCATCATCATCATCATCATCATCATCATCATTATCATCATTATCATCATCATCATCATCATCATCATCAGCAGCAGCATCATCAGCATCAGCATCATCAGCATCACCATCACCAGCACCATCATCATCAGCAGCAGCCGCATCTCCATCATCATCATCATCATCATCATCAGCAGCAGCAGCAGCAGCAGCATCATCATTTATCACGGCAGCTTTTTGGTGGCTGAGAGACATGGCCCGTTTCCGGGGCACCGTGTATTGGCATCAATTGCAGCACCTAGGCATGAAAGGGAACCCTCCGCATACTGCGTCCAGAGGAAGGTGGAAGCACCGCCACAAGTACACCCGCCCGAAGCAGTGGGACGATATCCTCTACGAGGCGTTCCTGGACTGGGACACTGTCAGCAATGCCGCCATTCAAGAGACTGGAACCCTGCATGCCCTGACCCGCACGGCTTTTGACTCAGTCGGCCTGCACGCGCTGCCGCCTGGAGTACCCGCCGACCCCCCCGTCGCAGGTAGTCCACCAGCCAAGGAAAGAAAGGCTGTCAGTTTCGACACCCGCCAGGAGTGGAGATAAGACGGCTCTCTCCGCATCCAGTTCAATCAGGCTAGTATGCTCGTCGTTCGCTGGCTCGAGGGGGCGTGGCGCTGTAAATCCCGATGACATCGCCCAGTGATTGGGGCTGTGCAGGGCATGTTGTATCACTTCTGGGTCGCAGGCTGGGGAGGTCTTTTTGCTCCCATCCAGTCGTGGTTTTAACGCCGGTACAGAGAGTTCAATGCCGAGGCGGAACTTTTGGCGTTGAAAGCGCTAGAGCAGCATCCGCTGGATCTGTGTGTGCACATGCACGCCTGTGCCTGACGGAAGCAGCCTCGAGAGGCTTGAGGGGTATTGGGACGGCAGTTTCAGGAGCGGCCAGGCGACCTGTGCTTGGCTATTGTAAGTAATTTGCTTGGGTCGGCCAACACGTTTCTGTGTGCCCAGGGAGCGAGCAAGCTCACTGCCGCAACTGCGGTGCGAGCGAAACTCGTTGGAGCCAGGGATTTAGTTTTGGCGGCTACACAACATGTCCAGCTCAAATCGGTCAGATTTGACGTTGACGGGTCGATCAAGCAGGCCAGAAAGCGAACCAGAGAATAGTTCCCAGCATTGTCGCATCCCGCGAGCATGCATGTGACACGTTGCGCGTGCATGCCAGCACCAAATTGCACGAGCGGCGACTCGCAGACATCACCGCGAGGAGAATATCCCCACGTGCGCGCGTAAGTCAATGTGGTTTTAGTGTAGAGCGTGCAAACTCTTGTTGAGGAATTCCAGTGGTTCCTCATTTGCCAGGACGACCTATCCCATGAATGCATTCCATTTTCCGTCCAATCTGTGCCAGCGTAAGTTCCAGATTATGCGAATACGAAGGTCATGTGTTATCATTTCAGCTTGCTGATAGCGAACAGGTGAAACAAAAACATCAGCATCATCAGCAGCATCATCCTTACCAGCATCACCATCATCATCATCACCATCATGATCAGCATCATCATCATCCTCATCAGCAGCATCGCCATCATAATCACCATCACTAGTATCATTGTTGCCACCATCATCAACAACACCATCCTGTTCATCAGCATCGCCATCATCATCGTCAGCATTATCATCATCAGCATCATCTTTATCGCCATTACCATTACGAAAAGAGGAAGGGGAGGAGGAGGAGGGAAGTGTGAGGACGGAGTTGGTGCGGTCGGAGTGATAATTACTCATTGCGTGGAGCTCTCCACATGTGCATCTATTAGCGTGGGCCTGTCCGCCGTGAGCGTCTAGGCGCAAGAGGTTTCGAACAAAAACGGGGCTGAGTATCGACGGCCTGGGAGCGAACCTGATTGTGAATGAGCTGGAGCGTGAGTGAGTTTCAGTAGTATCAGTGTGTCTCTGCGCATGAGCCTGGGGACTCCTGGGGCCTCTTGAAGCCTCCTGGGGCTTCCTGGGGCCTCCTGGGACCTACTCGGGCCTCCCGGGGCCTCTTGGGGCGCGGCCTCCTGAAGCCTCGTGGGGCCTCCCGGAGCCTCCCGGAGCCTCCTGGAGCCGCCTGGGGCTTCCTGGGGGGACTCGTGCCCCAGGAGAGGCCCAACCTGTAGGAACAGACGTAAAACGCTTCGGATTGGAACCGCAGGGGGGGGATCAAGGACTCGTGCCCAAGGGGAGACCCAATCTGTAGGAACATACGAAAAGCACTTAGGAGTGGATACACAGGAGAAGGACAATCTATAGAAACAGGAGTAAAACGCAAAGGATTCGTGCTCCAGGGGATGCCCAATCTAAATGAATATACGTAACACACGGGGGATTGGAGCCACTCCTGTGGCCTCTTGCTCATGGGGCCTGGTGGGGGTTCCTGGGGCCTCCTGGTGCCTCCTGGCGCTTCCTGTGGCATCCTGTCGTTACCTCCTGGGGCCTCCTGGTGCTTCCTGGGGCCTCCTGGGACCTCTTGGGGCCTCCCGGGGTCTCCTGGGGCCTCCTGGGGCCTCCTGGGGCTTCCTGTGGCTTGCTGATGCCTCCTGGAACCTCCTGTGGCTTCCTGGGGCCTCCCGGAGCCTGTTGGAGCCTCCTGTGGCATCTTGAGGAGAATCCGTGCCCACGAATCTGGCCAGCAAAATAAGCAAACCGATCAAGACATCCTCAAGAGAGAGAGAGGGATATGTGTGTGTACCCCCTGGGGTGCGAAAACCAACGCCTCGCTCGAGACATCCTCAAAATCTGCTCCGAAAGCGGAGGATGTCGGGTGCTGAAGCAGGCAAACCGCTCGAGACGTCCCCACCATTTTGGCGCGAACGGAGGAGTGAGATACCTCCTGGCGGCTCCCCCCCTGGGGGTGCTGAAACCCGCGCCTCGCTCGAGGCATCCTCAGAATTTGCGCCGCTATCATCATCATCATCATCATCATCATCATCATCATCATCATCATCATCATCATCATCATCATCATCATCAGCAGCAGCAGCAGCAGCAGCAGCATCATCATCAGCATCATCATCAGCATCATCATTATCACCACCATCAGCATCATCATCACCATCAGTATCGACATCGCCAGCATCAGCATCATCCTCAGCATAATCAACAGCATCAGCATCATCATCAGCAGCAGCACCACCATACTCATAACACAACACAGCATTGCAGATTATGACGAAACATAATGTGACATAGCACAACAAAGCAGTCCATACTATGAAATAGCATACATACCCCACCCTAACATAACATAGCATTCCCTAGCAGGCCAGGTCATACCACGCCATACCATAGCACAACATAACATACCATGTTATCACATAACCCTAACAGACCACACAATGGCATATCATAAAAGTACGTAGCATGTCATAACATAACATCGCATAATTCGTCACGCTTCGCGTATCCCCACCAGTTGTACGACTGTCGGACGGCGTTCGGCACTTCCGATGCGCTCGCGAACAAAAAGTATCCCCACAAGCCCATGCAGAAGTCCTGCTCACGAGAGCTGACGGGAAAATGGACGAAGGGACACACCTAGGGAAACAAAGCGAGCAACCAGGATGAACCGAGAGACCGGGAGCAAGGGGGTGGCCTTGGAAGGCCCCTTCGGGCCATCCCTGGGGGCCTCGTGGGGGTAAGGGGAAGAGGAAGAGGAGGAGGAAGAGGAGGAGGAGGAGGAGGAATTGGAGGAGGAGGCGGAAGGCCTCTTGGGGCCATCTAGGAGAGCATCGATGAACAGATGGGGGGTCCTCGATGTCGGCCCCTTCTTGGAGATCTCCTGGGGCCCTTTGGGAGGGTGTTGGAGCTCTCTTGGGGCTGTTTTAAGTGTCTTGGGGCCCTCTTGGGGCTCTCTTGGAGCCCTCTTGGGAGCCCTGGAAGACCTCTTGGGGCCATCTTGGAGGCCATCGATCAAAGGAGGAGATGGTGCAACGTTCAGCCCAGCCCCCCCCCCACCAAGAGGCCAACATGGGGCCAAAACCTTTGTAAAACCAATGATTTTGGCTTTCTCGCCGAGGCCGTTTTGGACGCCCTGACACTTCGTGAAACCCCCCAAAACAGTCCAGGGGAGGGGGTAAGGGGGAGGGGTAAACCCTTCATCGTAGGGGAAGAGGGTTTTTTTTTGGAAGAGGGAAGAGGACTCTCGTTAGACCACCTGCGCCCAGAGGGCTGGTGGGACTTGAAAAGGAAGAGGATGGAGGTGTGAATAGAAGGAGTCGGCGAGGCCGGTAATATCAACAACCCCATCCTCTGTGAATGGGGAACAAGAACCCCATCCACTGGATGTGGGGAATGCATTATTATACGGATTCATGAGGAGGGAATGTGCGGGGATGGCTTATTGCAACGTCGTTGATGCGTCTTGGATTTACACTGGTCCTCTTGCTCCTCCCGTCCTCCTTCACTTTGTTTGTTTGCGCTGCCACTTTTCCATGTTGCCGATTTCTCCTGCGGGCGAAGAGGTGTGCCCCATGGACGCCCTTGCCGAGGGTCCCCTGGGACTTCTGGGCCTCCTGGACGTCGTTCAGAAGCCTTGTTGGGCAGCCTTGGGACCGTATTGGGCAACCTCGGGGGCGCTGGAGTCCGTTTTACAAACATCTGGGAAAACATTGGAAACGAAACATGGGACAGGCAACAAAAATGATACCCGAGAAAACCGCAATCATCATTTGTTAGGGCTATGGGGCTATAGGGCTATAAGGCTATGGGGCTCTAGGGCTATAGGGCTATTGGACTATAGGGCTATAGGGCTATACCGCTATAGGGCTATAGGGCTATAGTACTATAAGGCTATATGGCTATTTGGCTATAGGGGCTATTGGGCTCTTGGGCTATAAGTAGGGCGATTATGGCTAAAGGACTATAGGGCTATAGGGCTACAGAGCTACAGGGCTGTAGGGCTATAGGGCTGTAGGGCTATAGGACTAGGGCTACAGGGCACCCGGGCACCCGGGCACCCGGGCACCTGGGCACCCGGGCACCCTGGGCACCCGGGCACCTGGGCACCCTGGGCACCTGGGCACCCGGGCACCAGGGCACCACCCGGGCACCCGGGCACCCGGGCATCCGGGCACCCGGGCATCCGGGCACCCGGGCACCCGGGCACCCCGGCACCCTGGCACCCGGGCGCATGGGCACCCGGGCACCTGGGCGTGCCGCCGAAATCGGCGCCAAATCTCACCTAACCATATGAATCCGCTAGGACCCCTACAGAGGCAAGCTCCGATTGGGGAACATTGAGAGTTCATGATTGTGTTTTCCCTCGGAGCGTATGAGGAACCCTCCTGGGCCTTCTTCGAAGCATTTTGCGGCCATCTCCGTCCGTCTCAGGCCCTCGACCCTCTCTTTGTGGCCTCCTGGGCCCTCTTGACCGATTGGTGACGTCCTCACGAGGACCTTGGGGCAACCTAGACTAGCCTCGTGGGGCTAAGGTGCGTCCGCGCGGGCGTTTTTGTTCTGGCGCGGCAGGCCCGCCCCACAAAAAGAGGGACAGGACTGGAGAGGCAAGAGGCAAATATAAAAATGCATAACACAGAAACAAGAGAGCAGCCCAGCAACACCTTCCCAACCTTGCCCAGGAGCCGATCACCACGTTGCCCACAACTCCAGCGATTAAACCGAATTGGCAGTCCGAGTGTGGCCGAGCGGAAGGCCCTCACAACCACGCTTGAGAGCCAATTTTGGCTTGAGCGATAGCCTCTGATCCGACCGGATGATGGTCCCATCCCGTGCAAGCGCGACGACGCAGGCACCACTTGTCGACTTGTGGACTCTACCGAGGGAAGAACCAACCCTGAAGACGGGAAAGGGCATTGAGATCATGTCTCGGAAGGATCTGCGGATTCGGGGGAGCAGCGTTGGAACTCTCCTCCCCAGCGCGGGGGCCCAAGAGATGCGCGCGGACCTCCCAGAGTTGATGTCTATGCCGCTCATGGCTCCTCCACAACCAGTGCGCAAACGTCGTGCGACGCCGGTTTCCTCAGAGCACGGTGCCAAGACAAAAATTCGCATGCATGTCCAAGTTTTGCTTCTCCTCCCAGGCCTGAGACGATGTTTGCCTCCTGGGGCCCTCTCGGCAGCCCTCCGGGAGCACTCTTTGGCCATCTTTGGGGCCTCGTAGGCCGTCTTGAAGCCATCTTGGACAGGCCGTCCCGACGCTCTCTTGGACAGTCTCGGCGCTTATGGGCCGGCTTGGGGCTTTCTGGAAGCTCCGGAGAGCCCCCTGGGTGCGTTGGCGAGCTCGTCCCCGCCGCCCCGCCCCCCCCCCCCCCCTCTGGTGCGATGTGTGGCCTCAGGGGAGGGGGACAGCAAATCGTCTCACACGCCTGCTCACGCCCTGCGAGCGGGGGTCGGCGGATTCTCAGCGCTAGCGATCTGATTGTTTTGATTTGTAGTAGAAGTCGCATTCATGCTCTTCTTATTATTGCTATTATTGCTTAGTACGTGCATGTATAATTTAAATTCCTGACGTGAACAATATCATCAGTTTTTTCTTCATGTGATCGTTGTTATTCGTAGTCTTAGTCGCAGTATTAGTAGTATCACTACTAGTAATATTAATACGAACACTCTTGTAATTGTTAGCATTAGTAGTGCTAGTATCATTATTCTTAGTTTTCGCATTATTCTTATTGCTCCAATGTTTAGCTTTATGAAGTTATCCTCTGGCGTGCCCTTGCCCCCCACCTAGGTGACATGCGCTCTGCTCGGCGGCCACGAGCGGCTGGATCGGCGGCGCAGTCGCCCGGACGCGGATGGGCAAGACTCGCTCGGCTGCTCGCGCGTTTTCTTTGCCCACGCCCCTGCTGGCCACACGGCCGGGAGCTCTCAGTTCGCGTGTCGCGCCGCTGGCTCTGGCCCAACAGGCCTCGGCGCGACGACCTGTCCGCGTCCAGGCCCCCCAGCGTCAACGTCTCGAGCTTTCCCCAGCCTCCCGCCCGGCGGAGCGGAGCGACATGCTTTCCGCTCGTAGGGCAGGAAGTGTCGCTGGGGCCGCCGCCGCGACACGCTAAGCAAGAGTTCCTGACCGTACACGCCAGTCGTTGAAAGTATGTATTTTGTTGATGCCTAGATCCCGATCTACTTCAAGCGCCTTCCTGCTTCAAGAACCGATCTGCGCTTATGCCGGGTTTTGCTGTGCTTCGGGAGGGCCTGGGCCCAATCTATTTGATCCGTTCTCCTATTTCACGCTCTGATCTACTTCTATCGACCCACGCGTCGTGGCGCCAACATCGAAAAGCGGCTTTCGCTCGGAAAACAATGGGATGGGCCCAGATTGTCCGCGATAGTTTCGATCCAGATGTCGAAGTGGCTTTTGTGCGGACCTCTTCTGGCCAGGAACGGAGACTAAACAAACACCCGCGTGACATCCACTTCGCTTTTCGCTCGCCTCTGCGGGGTTCTGCGTTGACAGGAGCCCACGCGGAAATCCGCTGCGGCACGTCCGCGGGGCCTGTGCTGTGCCGCGTGCCCGTGGCGCTCCCGCCGAGGGGCTCGCCTTCGGCACGCCTCCGCGCCCTCGGCGGAGGAGGGCCGGCGGAGGGCCGGCGGGGGTCCAGCGACTCGAGAAGGCGTGGGGCTCCGCCGGCGAGGCCCTTCTGCGGAAGGCGGGGGCGTTCCTCGCCGGCTGCCACAGGGCATGGTGATGAGTGAGCGCGCATTCTCATAGAACAGAGTATTGAGAGAGCGATGCTTTTCTGAAGCGAGAGACGGGTTCACTAAATTGCGCCGCCGAATCAACAGAAGACAGAACATCGTTTAGTGAAAGCAACAACCGGTTTCCTAAATTCAAAGACGGATTTTTCTAAATCCGTGACCGTTTTTGTCAGTCCCAGATCCTATCACTACCATGACCTGAGTGGCTCGATCATTTCTGCGGAAGGAGGTGGCAGTTCTCATGAGCGCCAACATCGCAAGGTGGATTTCGTTCGGAAAACAGTGGGATGGGCCCGCAGTGTCCTGGAGAATCCGGTTTCAGATTTCGAGGTGAATTCCTGGCGTATCTTTATCGGCCAGGAGTGATGATCACAAGGAATCTGCATGGAATTCACTTCGTTTTTCGCTCGCCGCTTCGAGCGTATTGCACTGACAGGAATCCACGCAAAAATCCGCTGCGGCACGTCTACAAGGTCGGTGCAATGAGCTTTTTGCGGAAGGCGGTGGCAGTTCGGGGGCGCCCCGGCGGTGCGGTGACCGCAGCGTGCCCGGAAATTCGAGCGTTACGTCGGGCATGCCCCTCTACAGGAGGAATGTGCAAAAGTAGCCAAAAATAGTCCAGGGACGATGTTTCCAATGTGTTTATTTTCGAGCATTTTTCCTTTGTTTCCATATGTTCGTCCAAAAACCGCCTGTAGGAGGACATGCCCGACCTAATCCTAGCGTTGCAATTTTTGTCACACCAGGCGTTTTCGCAATTTCGAGCCCCGGGGGGCCCTCACGGATCGATGCGGCTCGAGAAACGACGCAGAGAGAAGGGGTCGGGGCTCTGATCGTGGTGCTTTACGATGTTGCAGTTGCTTCGCTCACCGCCCACCGAACCACCCCAACCCAACCCGAAGGCCCCGATTTGCCCATTTCCGGTTGTGGGGGGGTCGGGGGATACATTGAAAAAAATACGTGTGGAACCCGTAACTACCCCCCTCCAACCCGACATTCAGGCGAAATTCAAGTCTTCGGGTTGGGTTGGGGTGGTGTGGTAGGTACCAGGAGGGAAAAAACACACACACAGACAATTGATCGTCGACTCCCAGGAGAATATAAGAAAATATGGGAAGTTTGGGGGGGAGGGAAGGCGAAAACCCAGAATGTATGAAAAACGATGGGGAAGCCCGGGATTTGTGCGCATTTGTTTGGTATTCCAGGCAGCTGATTGTCCGCATTGACAGCACTTTCACGTGTGTAAGGAGCTCTACGAGGTCCACGGCGGTAACCTGGTTGACGGTTTACCGCCGGCACCCAGTTCGGAAACGCTGGCAGTACCTCGTAGAGCTCTGGGGTACGATGAGACATTCCGGCGCGGGGTGGAGCTGGTGACTCGTAGAGCTTCCCATTTTGCAGGCAGTCGTTCGCCGCGTCGGATCTCTGGGGCTTCGGGGTGGCCGCCCAGTGCCCGGAGGCCTCGGTCGCTCCCCGAGGGCGCCTCGGGCGGCCGAGGCTTCCATGGGGTCCAGAGCTCAGCCGGGGCCCGTCCCTCCACAGGAGGCGAGTTCACAAGTAGCCCAAAGATAGCAGGTCGGAAACTGGAACACATACATTGCCAGCGGCGGGCTGCTTTTCAGGTCCCAGAACTTTTTGAGGGTCGGGGACGACGTCGGAGCGGTGTGGTGTATACTATTTCCCCCGTTTTCCCGTGGAAACAGCGGAAAATGTATACACCAGGATCCCGTATACACCAGGATCCGCTTTCTTGTGCGAATTTCAGTGCGGGGCCGTAGAAAACGTCGGTGTATAGAGTTCGATTCCCTAGTACGGGGACGATGTTTCGAGTATGTTTTGACTATGTTGTTCGATTTTGGCTGTATTTCCTCCATCCGTGCTTGCACTGACGGGGCCCTAGCAGAAGTTGAAAGATTTGGCGAAAGTTCCCCGACGATTTTGGTAGCAGACTGGGCTCCCGGGTTCCCGGCTCCAGGTTCCCGGGTTCCCGGTTTTTGGTTCCGGGCCGATCTCGGGGGGTTCTGGGTTCCCGGGCTCTCGGGGTTCCGGTCGATCTCCTCAGGAGAAATCACAAGTAGTCTACAAATAGTCTGGGACGATTGTTCGAGTATTGTTCGACTATTTTCAATGTTTTCCCGTATTTTTATTTTCTCGTCCAAAATCCGCTTGTAGGGGGACACGCCCGACGTAAGCCAAGGCACGGCGCGTCGGCGCCGCACCGTTTCGGGACTCTTGGAGCTCCAGCAGCTGATCGTCTGCTACAGTGGGGGCCCCTGCCAAGGACCGCCCTCTGCTTGCCTCCCAGGGTGCCCCAGGCTTCCTGGGTTTCGATGAGTCTGCCGTGGAAGGCGTGGCGCCCCGACCTTCCACAAAAACCAGTGGAGGTCCTGGGGGGTCTCAGGGCTGGGCTCCTCGTGGGAGGTTTCGTGTGGACAGGCCTCCGCTGCAGTTGAGCTACTGGGCGTGGCTCAGGAGGGGAAAAACACACACAGACACAATGAATCGTCGATTCCCAGGAAAGTATAGGACAACATGGGCAGTGGGGGGGAAGACGAAAGCTAAGAAAATATGAGAAAATATTGTGAATCCTGTTATTTGTGTGTCTTTATTTGTGTGTCCCAGGGCCCCTTCAGTGGCGAGCAGCACGTCCTTGGCGAAGTGGCCGCAGTCGGTTCGCGAGGGAGCGTCGCGGCCGCCATTTTTGCGGGTCCAGGTCCGTCGGTTTCGGCCCCAGGCCGTTTTCACTAAGGGGAGGTTTACCAAAGGGAGGTTTGTCCATCGCCGCGTGCTGCTGGGCGTGGCCAGCAGCACGTCCCCTCCCGGGCGCGTGGCCCCGGCGGGCTCTCCGGGGACGCTGGGCGGGCTGAGGGGTGGCAGCCCCTGGCCGCGCACGTCGGCCACCACAACAGCCTCACGGGGTGAGCATGCTGCACATTAGCGTTGAGTCGGGCCTGTCCCTCTACAGGAGGGATATTCAAACAGAGTCAAAAATTGCCCTGCGACGCACCCAGCCCATGTGCATCAAGTGGCAAGAGGAGTGGGCCAACATTAGCAGGAACAACGACAGTGTAGACGCGGTGAATTGCTGCGCAAACTACATGGGATGCGCATGCGTTGCACGACTCACAGGACGACGATCGAAAGAACAAGGATTGAGGCCCCAGGCTCGAATAATAACGGAGCAGGAACGAGGGGCAGGAGAAGGATGGAATGGGGGGTAATCTGAATCTGCGTATAACGTCACTCCGCTGGGCTTCCCAGCAGCCCTCGAAAGTGGCGATACTTTCGCAGATCGCAGCCCCCCAGGGATGGCGAGGTCAAATCTGAATCTGCGTATGACCCCACTCCGCTGGGCCCCCCAGCAGCCCTCGAAAGTGGCGACACTTTCGCAGATCGCAGCCCCCCCCAGGGATGGCGAGGTCGAGCCTGAGTCCGCGTATGACCCCACTCCGCTGGGCCCCCCAGCAGCCCTCGAAAGTGGTGACACTTTCGCAGATCGCGCCCTCCCAGGGATGCCGAGGTTGAATCCGAATCTGCATATGACCCCACTTCGCTGGGCCCCCCAGCAGCCCTCGAAAGTGGTGACAGTTTCGCAGATCGCAGCCCCCCAGGGATGGCGAGGTCGAATCTGAATTTGCGTATGACCCCTCTCCGCTGGGCCCCCCAGCAGCCCTCGAAAGTGGTGACAGTTTCGCAGATCGCGCCCTCCCAGGGAAGGCGAGGTCGAATCTGAATCTGCGTATGACTCCAATTCGTTGGGCCCCCCAGCACCCCTCGAAAGTGGTGACAGTTTCGCACATCGCAGCCCCCCAGGGATGGCGAGGTCGCATCTGAACCTGCGTATGGCCCCATTAATTTGGGCCCCCCAGCAGCCTTCGAAAGTGGTGACACTTTCGCAGATCGCGGCCCCCCCAGGGATGGCGAGGTCGAATCTAAATCTGCGTATGACCCCACCCCGCTGGGCCCCCCAGCAGCCCTCGAAAGTGGCGACACTTTCGCAGATCGCAGTCCCCCCCCCCCCCCAGGGATGGCGAGGTCGAATCCGAATCTGCGTATGACCCCACCCCGCTGGGCCCCCCAGCAGCCTTCGAAAGTGGCGACACTTTCGCAGATCGCAGCCCCCCCCCCCCCAGGGATGGCGAGGTCGAACCTGAGTCCGCGTATGACCCCTCTCCGCTGGGCCCCCCAGCAGCCCTCGAAAGTGGTGACAGTTTCGCAAATCGCGCCCTCCCAGGGATGCAGAGATTGAATCCGAATCTGCATATGACCCCACTTCGCTGGGCCCCCCAGCAGCCCTCGAAAGTGGTGACAGTTTCGCAGATCGCAGCCCCCCAGGGATGGCGAGGTCGAATCTGAATCTGCGTATGACTCCAATTCGTTGGGCCCCCCCAGCAGCCATCGAAAGTAGCGACAGTCTCGCATATCGCAGCCCCCCAGTGATGGCGAGGTCGAATCTGAACCTGCGTATGACCCCATTCCGCTGCACCCCCCCCCCTTTTCAGCAGCCCTCGAAAGTGGTGACACTTTCGAGGATCGCAGCCCCCCCCCCGCGGATGGCGAGGTCGAATCGGAATCCGCGTATGACCCCACTCCGCTGGGCCCCCCAGCAGCCCTCGAAAGTGACGACACTTTCGCAGATCGCGCCCCCCCCCCCCCCAGGGATGGCGAGGTCGAATCTGAATCTGCGTATGGCCCCACTCCGCTGGGCCCCCAGCAGCCCTCGAAAGTGGCGACACTTTCGCAGATCGCGCCCCTCCCAGGGATGGCGAGGTCGAATCTGAAGCTGCGTATGGCCCCACTCCGCTGGGCCCCCCAGCAGCCCTCGAAACTGGCGACACTTTCGCAGATCGCGGCCCCTCAGTGATGGCGAGGTCGAATATGAAGCTGCGTATGGCCCCACTCCGCTGGGCCCCCCAGCAGCCCTCGAAAGTGGCGACACTTTCGCACATCGCAGCCCCCCAGGGATGGCAAGGTCTGATCTGAATCTGCGTATGACCCCACTCCGCTGGGCCCCCCAGCAGCCCTCGAAAGTGGCGACACTTTCGCAGATCGCAGTCCCCCAGGGATGGCGAGGTCGAATATGAATCTGCGTTTGACCCTACTCCGCTGGGCCCCCCAGCAGCCCTCGAAAGTGACAACACTTTCGCAGATCGCACCCCCAGGGATGGTGAGGTAGGAGACAAACTGGCACGCAGGAGCGAGCGAGGTAGGAAGCAGGGGGGGAATAGGAAAGGAGGAGGGGGCGGGAGAGGAGAGGAGAGGAGTCGCGACCGCAGCTGCTCTTTTCAAAACGAGAACCCAACGCAGGAGGGTTGGGACAAATAGTCAGGGGAGTATGTTTTAAGTCTTGTTAAGCATCGTTTGAGTATTTGTGGGGTAGTGTCAATTTGTTCTTCAAAAATCCCCCTGTAGGGGGACAGGCCCGACTTAATATTTGCGGCGGCCTCCTGGGGGGGCCTCTCGGTGGGCATGAAGCAAAAATGCATGTGTTATCTGGCCCCAGAGGGGCTTCCCCCCCGAAGACACACAGCGGAGGCCAGTACACGGGAATCCTTCCACAAGAAGCCCAACCCTGAGACCCCAGGACGTCCACGGAGTTCTGGTGTGGGAACGTCACGCCTTCCATAGCAAAACCATCGAAACCTAAGAAACCCAGGGCACCCTGGAGGCAAGCAGGGTGTTTCTTGGCGCATGGGCCTCCACTTAGAGTGTTTTGTCAGGTCCGGCAGCCAGCAAAATCAATGATGGTGGCTTGAAACAGGCGGAGCTGCGCCCAGGTTGAGATCGCACCTTGTTGTCCATCTGCCGTCCCGCGCGGGATCGCAGCACCTGCGGCATGGAAATCTCTTTCATCTTATGCCGGGCATGCGGCCACCGATCGCAGCAACAGCGACCGCCGATCGCGTAGCCACTGGTCGCGAGTCCTGCCTAAGAGAGTCGTACGATCGGCCCATGACCGCAGCGGCAGCCGCTGCAGCATCGTGGGCTCAGCTGCGATCGGATCACCCGACGGGGCCGCGGTGGCTCAGGCTGAGCGGCCTGACCGCCGTCTAGCGAGCCGACCCCTCCTGCGCACCCTGACGAGAGAACTCTTCTGGCCACTAGACCCACGTCGTGGAAAGAGGCTAGGGGCGAGGGGTCCGTTATGGAGGAGGGTCGTCATGGAAGGGAACGGCTTGGCTGCAGCTCGAACAATCGGCGGTGCGATCGAAGAGGCGCCCAAGGTCCTCGCTGTGCGACTTCGGCCTGGTGCCTCACCCTTTTCGGCGAGAGCGTGAGAGAGAGAGCGCAGGGCTCGAAGCAGCGGCGCGCGGAGCCCACCGTAGAACGGCGACCGGGGCCCACCAGAGGGTCTTTTGCCCGGGTGGGCCGAGCACCGAAATCGGTCTCCGCCGGCAGATTCCCAGGCAGTGAATTTCTAGCTTTCGGCGCCTCTGCCGCTTCCACCCGATTGAAGTGTTTCTCCCGCAGGGTGTCTAAGTACACGGGGGCCCTGCACCGTCTTGACGCTAACTCGGGGCGTTTGCCTCACACTTAGTTTCCAGTTCTTGCGTTGCCCTTTCGAAAATGCCGCGCGCCTGTGCCAGAACGCGTGGCATAACTGCACGAGTGCCCCAGAGCTTGCTTGTCGTTGGCGTGATAGATTCATCGCGTGAAGATGAAGTGCTGGAGGCCCGCGCAGATGTATTGGATCGGCTCTGGACCCTCATCCTGGCGCGCGGAGCGCGTCAGAGACGGCGCCAGAGGAGGCGGCGCTAGAGGCGCCGACCCGGGG
The DNA here is from genome assembly GCA_963575745.1 of Prorocentrum cordatum. Classification (NCBI taxonomy): domain Eukaryota; class Dinophyceae; order Prorocentrales; family Prorocentraceae; genus Prorocentrum; species Prorocentrum cordatum. The sequence goes on from CAUYUJ010015271.1 coordinate 838,907, forward strand.
GGGCCCAGCGCGGATCCAAGAAATTCTCGCGGAGCTTCGACAGTTTATGTCTGTGTCGCTTGCTGTTCCTCTGATATGGGCGGAACAGGATCGACCCTGCGCGGCATCCAGCCACCCACCCGTCGCGGCTGGACAGCTCAGCCCCGGACCCGTGGCGTCGCTGCTCGCCCTTCTCGGCCCTGGGAGGCGGCCGACCGGGCCCCGGGTCCGTCCGCAGAGCGATCCTCTGCGAGCAGCCCCGTCCCCAGGGTGGGGTCGAGAGGTCCGTGGGCCCATGCCACGAGGCTCGGGTGACAATTGTTCACTGGAGCACGGGAGGCCGTCACGTGTGACACCTCATGTCCCCAGGGTGGGGTCGAGAGGTCCGTGGGCCCTGGCCCGAGGCGTTCCCAGAAGTTTCCTGGGGAGGCCCGGGTGGCCTCCAGAGTACCAGTCACCAGGCCCAGGTTGCCCCGGGGGCTCCAAAGTGACGCGGAAAGCCGGGGGCGCCCGGGGCCAGGACCACGTTTATGGGAAGCTCCGAAAAAATTGCATGGCGGCGGATGTCAGGGTTTCGGGGTTACTCCCCTCCTCCCCCACCTCCACCTCAGCACGGTGGCCTGCCAGCAATCCCCAGCCGCTCTGAAGGAAAAGGAGGCGCACTCATCCCTCGCCCTGGGACGCCCCCGGAGCTCCCCGGGACCCCGCTTTGTCTCCGTCAAGAGCCGCCGAGGATCCAGTTGGGACCCTCCGTTTCCCTCCGTCTCGCCCCTTTTGCTATACCTTATTGCTGCTGTTGCTCCTCCCCTCCCGTGCGCACGGGGGTGATTGAGGAGGAGGTGGAAGAAGAAGAAGAACAATGAGAAGACGAAGAAGAAGCAGAAGAAGCCGAAGAAGAGGAGGAGTCCGCAACCATTGTGGCTCAAGATCTGGATGCTGGCTCACTGCACCTGAAGCCTCTATCCAAAGTGTCGCTGATATTGATTGATGATGGTGCATGATGATGATGGTGGGGATGCTGATGATGATGATGATGATGATCATGATGATGATGATGATGATGATGATGATGATGATGATGATGATGATGATGATGATGATGATGATGATGATGATGATGATGATGATGATGATGATGATGATGATGATGATGATGATGATGATGATGATGATGATGATGATGATGATGATGATGATGATGATGATGATGATGATGATGATGATGATGATGATGATGATGATGATGATGATGGATGATGGATGAGCCTGATGAGGATAGTGATGGTGACAACGATTGTGACCCGTGGCTACCTTATTCGCCGGTGGCTACCCAGCTCCCTGTGGCTACCTTGCTCGCCGGCGGCCGCAAGGGCCTTGGCGGCCCCGTGCGGTGGCCCTGACTGCGGCACGGACGCGCAGAGCTCGGCATCCGCGCTCATTCTAAAATTACATCGGGCCTGTTCCTCTACAGGAGGAATATTCAATTATCATGGCGAAGGACCCAACCATAAGCAATTGTTCGTAACGCGTTGTGGGTGTCGCTTTCGGTGGGGCTCCCTATGGGGCCACGAAACGCTGCCCTGGGCACGGACCCGCATCCGAACTGCGCCAGTGGGGCGGGCCTTCGGTGGAGCTCCCTATGGGGCCACGAAGCGCTGCCCTGGGCGGGGGAAACGCATGCGAACTGCGCCACTGGGGCCTTCAGTGGAGCCCCGTATGGGGCCACGAAGCGCTGCCCTGGGTGGTGGAACCGCATGCGAACTGCGCCACGGGGGCCTTCGGTGGACCTCTCTATGGGGCTACGAAGCGCTGCCCTGGGTACGGGAACCGCATGCGAACTGCGCCCGGTGGGGCCTTCGGTGGAGCTCCCTATGGAGCCACGAAACGCTCTGGGTACGGGAACCGCATGCGAACTGCGCCAGTGGAGCCTTCAGTGGAGCTTCCTGTGGGGCCACGAAACGCTGCCCTGGGTGGGGGAACCGCATGCGAGCTGCGTGGAGTTCCCTATGGGGCCACGAAACGCTGTCCTGGGTGGGGGCACCCGCATGCGAACACCGCCAGTGGGGCCTTCGGTGGAGCTCCCTAGGGGGCCACGAAACGCTGCCCTGGGTGAAGGAACCGCATGCGACAAGCCCCACTGGGGCCATCGGTGGAGCTCCCTATGGAGCCACGAAGCGCTGCCTTGGGTGGATAACCCGCATGCGAACACCCCCACTGAGGCCTTCGGCGGGGCTCCCCATGGGGCTGCGAAGCGCTGGCCTGGGTGAAGAAACCGCATGCGAACACCCGCACTGGGGCCTTCGGTGGAGCCTTCCTATGGGGGCCACGAAACGCTGCCCTGGGTTGGGGAACCGCATGCGAACACACCCACTGGGGTCTTCGGTGGAGCTCCCTATGGGGCCACGAAACGCTGCCCTGGGTGGGAGAACCGCATGCGAAAACCCCCACTGGGGCGTTCGGTGGAGCTCCCTAGGGGGCCACGAAACGCTGCCCTGGGTGGGGGAACCGCATGCGAACACCCCCAGTGGGGCCTCGGTGGAGCTCGCTATGGGGCCACGAAGCGCTGCCCTGGGTGGGGGAACCGCATGCGAACACCTCAAGTGGGGCCTCCGGTGGAGCCCCCTATGGGGCCACGAAACGCTGCCCTGGGTGGGGGAACCGCACGCGAACACTCCCAGTGGGGCCTTCGGTGGAGCTCCCTTTGGGGTCACGAAACGTTGCCCTGGGTGGGGGAACCGCATGCGACACCCCCACTGGGGCCTTCGGTGGACCTGTCTATGGGGCTACGAAGCGCCGCCCTGGGTGGGGGAACCGCATGCGAACATCCCCACTGGGGCCTCCGGTGGGGCCCCCCAAGGGGGCACGAAGCGCTGCCCTGAGTGGGGGAACTTCACGCGAACACTCCCAGTGGGGCCTTCGGTGGAGCTCCCTATGGGGCCACGGAACCGCATGCGAACACCCCCAGTGGGGCCTTCGGTGGAGCTCCATATGGGGCTACGAAGCGCTGCCGTGGGTGTGTGAAGCGCAGGGAAGAGGGGGAGGAGGGAGGAGTGGGAGGAGGAGGGGGAGGAGGAGGAGGAAGGAGGAGGAAGGTGGAACGCGGGGCGCTGTCTCTTCAAAACGAGGACCCAACACAACAGAATGGTTGGGAAAATTATCCGGGCGAAGGACCCAACCATAAGCAATTGTTCGTGACGCGTTGTGGGTGCCGCTTTCGGTGGGGCTCCCTATGGGGCCACGACACGCTGCCTTGGGTGGGGGAACCGCATGCAAATTGCGCCACTGGGGCGGGCTTTCGGTGGAGCTCCCCATGTGGCCACGAAACGCTGCCCTGGGTGGGGGAACCGCATGCTAACACCCCCACTGCGGCCTTCGGTGGAGCTTCTTATGAGGGCACGAAACGCTGCCCTCGGTGGGGGAACCGCATGCGAACACCTCCAGTGGGGCCTTCGGTGGAGCTCCCTATGGGGCCACGAAGCGCTGCCTTGGGCGGGGGGAACCGCATGCGAACTGCGCCACGGGGGCCTTCGGTGGAGCCTTCCTATGGGGGCCACGAAACGCTGCCCTGGGTTGGGGAACCGCATGCGAACACCCCCACTGGGGCCTTCGGTGGAGCTCTGGGGCCACGAAGCGATGCCCCGGGTGGGGGGCCCGCGTGCGAACACCCCCACTGGGGCCTTCGGTGGAGCTCCCTATGGGGCCACGAAGCGGTGTCCAGGGCTGGGGAACCGCATGCGAACACCCCCACTGGGGCCTTCGGTGGAGCTCCCTATGGGGCCACGAAGCGTTGTCCTGGGTGGGGGAACTGCATGCGAACACCCCCATTGGGGCCTTCGGTGGAGCTCCCCATGGGGCAACGAAGCGCTGTCCTGGGTGGGGGAACCGCATGCGAACACCCCCAGTGGGGCCTTCGGTGGAGCTCCCTATGGGGCCACGAAACGGTGTACTGAGCGGGAGAACCGCATGCGAGAGCAGCCACAGTGTGGCCTCCGGTGGAGCCCCCTATGGGGCCACGAAACGCTGCCCTGGGCGGGGGCACCGCATGCGATCACCCCCACGGGGGCCTTCGGCGGGGCTGCCTATGGGGCCACGAAACGCTGTCCTGGGTGGGGGAACCGCATGCGAAAGCAACCGCTGGGGTTTTCGGTGGAGTTCCCCATGTGGCCACGAAGCGCTGCCCTGGGCGGGGGAGCCGCATGCGAACACCCCCACTGGGGCGGGCCTTCGGTGGAGCTCCCTATGGGGCCACGAAACGCTGCCGTGGGTGGGGGACCCGCATGCTAACACCCACACTGCGGCCTTCGGTGGAACTCCCGATGGGGCCACGAAACGTTGCCCTGGGTAGGGGAACCGCATGCGAACACACCCACTGGGGTCTTCGGTGGAGCTCCCTATGGGGCCACGAAACGCTGCCCTGGGTAGGGGAACCGCATGCGAGAGCAACCACTGGGGCCTTCGGTGGAGCTCCCCATGTGGCCACGAAACGCTGCCCTGGGTGGGGGAACCGCATGCGAACACCCCCAGCAGGGCCTTCGGTGGAGCTCCCTATGGGGCCACGAAACGCTGCCCTGGGTTGGGGAACCGCATGCGAACACCTCCAGTGGGGCTTTCGGTGGGGCCCCCTATTGGGCCACGAAGCGCTGTCCAGGGCTAGGGAACCGCATGCGAACACCCCCACGGGGGCCTTCGGTGGAGCCTTCCTATGGGGGCCACGCAACGCTGCCCTGGGTGGGGGAACCGCATGCGAACACCCCCACTGGGGTCTTCGGTGGAGCTCCCCATGGGGCGACGAAGCGCTGTCCTGGGTGGGGGAACCGCATGCGAGAGCAACCACTGGGGCCTTCGGTGGAGCCCCCCATGTGGCCACGAAGCGCTGCCCTGGGCGGGGGAGCCGCATGCGAACACCCCCACTGGGGCCTTCGGTGGAGCTCCCTATGGGGCCACGAAACGCTGCTGTGGGTGGGGAACCGCATGCGAACACCCCCACTGCGGCCTTCGGTGGAGCTCCCCATGTGGCCACGAAACGCTGCCCTGGGTGGGGGAACCGCACGCGAACACCCCCACTGCGGCCTTCGGTGGAGCTCCCTATGGGGCAACGAAACGCTGCCCTGGGTGGGGGAACCGCACGCGAACACCCCCACTGGTGCCTTCGGCGGGGCTCCCTATGTGGCCATGAAGCGCTGCCTGGGTGGGGGAACCGCACGCGAACACCCCCAGTGGGACCTTCGGTGGAGCTCCCTATGGGGCTGCGAAACGTGTGAGGGGTGTGCCGAGAGCAAAGGCAAGGAGGGGGAGGAGGGAGGAGGGGGAGGAGGGAGGAAGGAGGAGGGGGAGGAGGAAGGAAGGAAGGAGAGACGCGGGGCACCGTCTCTTCAAAACGAGGACCCAACACCACAGGATGGTTGGTAAATAGCCAAGCGTATAGTAGGAGGACGATTTTTGGATGATGGTCCAAGTATTTTTCGCTTTTCTAGAACTGTAATATATTGGGGTGGTTTCCCCTTTTTCCTTGCACCGCATACTGGTCCTTTGCGCCGTGCGTCGCATGCTGTAACCCAGTTAAGTCTTTAGACATCCCATGGCCAGTAGATGGAAAATGAATATCGTTCTGGCGAATGTATTGACAACTCAGAAAAACGACCCCGCCCGACAATAGCGGAACACAATTATAGTTCGGGCGGTCCGACGACGAAGACGAAGACGAAGACGATAACGAGTACGTGTGCGATTGCGACTACGACAGCGATGCGACGACGAAGACGAAGACGCATGTGCGCGGCGCTAAGGCGAGAGCTGGGTTGTGAACCACACCAGCCCTCGATCCTTGTAACTGTTACAAACTTTTAAGACGAGAGTGCGCGGCGCTGAGACTAGAGCTGCACTTTGAACCACACCAACCCTCCACCCCTGTAACCGTTGCAAACTTGTCAGACGAATGCGCGCGGCGCTGAGACGAGAGCTGCACTTTGATCAACGTGCGGCCTCTACCCTTGAAACGAATGCAAACTTTTAAAGCCAGCGTGCACGGCGCTAGGGCGAGAGCTGCGCTTTGAACAGCATGCGCACTCCATCCTTGAAACTGTTGCAATTTTTTAAGACGAGAGTGCGCGGTGCAAAGGCGAGAGCTGCACTTTGATCGGCATGCGCCCTCCATCCTTGTAATTGTTTTTCTCAAAGCACCCGTCTTGCGAAAGCCCTCAACAATCCTCACGCGCGCAAGGCTGCCCATGCGGCATTATTCCCTGGGAGGAACAATCCCCAGACAACAGCGCCCGCGCGAGCATTAGCGGGCAAATATGTCGTTTTCGGCCGCGATGGTTTCAGAATTTGTTCAAGATGGCTCATGCTGACTCCAAGGCAACTCCAAGACAGCGCGAGCAGGAACCACTTCAAGAATTCCGAACAACAGTTCTACACTACAGCCGTCTTACGAATGTCCTCCAAAATCCCCACGCGCGTAGGGTTGCCCATGCGGCATTATTCTCCGGGAGGAACAACCCGCAGATAACAGCGCCCGCGCGAACAATAGCGGGCGCATATTCTGTTTTCGGCAGCGATTTTGCGTTCGAGCAATTCTTTTGAAGCTGTTGCAAACTGTCAGGACGAATGTGCGCGGCGCTGAGGCGAGATCTGCACTTTGAACCACGCGAGCCCTCCATCCTTGTAGCTGTTGCAAACTTTTATGACGAATGTGCGCGGCGCTAAAGCGAGATCTGCACTTTGAACAACACGAGCCTTCCATCCTTGAAACTGCTGCAAACTTTTAAGACGAATGTGCGCGGCGCTGAGGCGAGGGCTGCACTTTGAACAACACGGGCCCTGCATCCTTGAAACCGCTGCAAACTGTTGAGACGAATGTGCGCGGCGCTAAGGAGAGATCTGCACTTTGAACAACACGGGCCCTCCATCCATGAAACTGCTGCAAGCTTTTAAGACGAATGTGCGCGGCGCTAAGGCGAGAGCTGCACTTTGAGGAGGAGGGGAGGTTTCGGGAGCGGACGAGTTCGGGACGAGTTTATTCACCGCGGAGAGCTCCAGGGGGGAACCAAAACTAGAAACGTAAGTGGGTTAAACATGATGGTTCAGTTCTGAGACGTGGGAGTTGCTCCCCGCGTTTCTTTCGTCAACGCGGGATCGCACCACCCTTGGATTGCAGTGGCAGGCGGCCGCAGCGGCAGCCCAGTGTCCGAGCCTGCCCGCGATTCCAGCGTGCGCTGAGCTGGTCTGTGAGTCGGGCCCGCCAGTGTCCTGTCCTGCCCCACGCTGCGAGTGCACGTGCCCTGTGACAGACGGGGGGCGCTGGCTCTTGCTGGCAGGGGCTGGCGTGGCTGGCGGAGCCGCGCTGGGCGGCCTGGCGGTGGGAGCCGCTGCCGGGTCGCGCTTGGGCGCGCGACTTCCTCAGGGCGGACGTTGACGGAGGCGGTAAAGGCGGCGCCTGTGTTCGAAGACCGCGTCGGAGTTGGACGCTCGCTGGCGATTACTCCCAGCAGCAGGCGAGGTGGCGGCCCGACCCCGGACTTTGGACATTAGAGAACCTCAGATAGTGGTGAACTTTCCTGCCGATGACCTTCCCTGGCATCACCGTGTCCACCTGTTCCACCTAAGGGACGGGGCGTGGCTGTGTCTGAACCCTGACATGGAAATCTCTGGGCACGACCTGAACACGATGCGTCACTATGTCTTGGATCGCAACAGCTCGTTCCCGATCTGGGCGTTGGCCGGGCTTTAGGCGTTCGACCCCGTGGGCCCAGGCGAGCCAGCGGGGATGAAGCGCCAGGCGCGCCAGCGAGCGGCCCTGCTCGGTGCTGGCGACGCCCTCGAGGAGGAGGCAATGGTCTGGGTGATCGGGGGTCCGCGTGACTCTGGGTCCGGTGAGGTGTTAGACGAGCAGGCGATTGAGAATCTCAATAGGTGTGCGCACATGCGAACGATGGGTGCGATCTCCCTAGATGGTGCCGAGCGGCTGACTGCGAAGATCAGCCGCGAAGAGCGAGATGACTGGATGCGTGACCAGCGAGTGCGAGGCATCGATACTCGTACCATCGGAGACCATCGCTCCAGGCTCGGCCGGCGGGATGTCGACTTTCGGGATGCCGTGAAGGCGATGGAGCAGGTGGAGCTTACAGACACACCTGGCCTGGGCCCACGTGCGATGGGAGAGTTCTTGACCTCGGCGGCGACGGGCAGCGAACGTCTCGTGAGCTGCCAGGCGGAGCGGGGAAGGCCGAGCGGCGTTTCCACAGGTGGAACCCAGAATCGTGAGCATCGCATCCCGTCGGAAATAATGCGTCGCGACATTTGCTTGGGCCAGCTGCATGTGGAGAACTTGCATTGCATGGATTCGGCGGCGAGGCGCGTTATTCCGATCGAGATGGCGGTGCAGAGAAATCCCCGCCATCCTGACTTCTCAGGGCTCGAAGACGCGAACGCGGGGCCCACGGCAGCGTCAGGGTCAGCATCGGCGCCCAAACAATTGGAACGTCGTTGCCCGTCAGAAAGGTCGCGCCAACATCCTGGAGCAGATGCGACTGCACAAAGAGGAGCTGGACTGCGATCGACCAGGTGATGAGAGGGCTAAGCGCCAGAAGGCCGACAAGGGCGATAAGAAGGGCGAGCAGGACAGGAAGGGCGGCAAGGACAGCCCCCACCCCACCCCCCCGGGGTGAGCGCTCGAGGAGGGGGGGGGGGGGGGGGGGCGACCTCTTTCGGGCGCCCACCAGCAGGGCCTGGCCGGGCCCGAAGACGGCGGGCGCCAGTCCAGCGGTGCTCGAGGCGCATCCAAATGGGTTGGTGGCCTCGCGGCCAGAGCATCCACAATGGCCCCTTCCCCTTGCCCGTCGTGGACGTCGAGGGGGGGCCCGCGGGGGCCCCGCGCCCCACCGTGCGACGGTGAAGTCTCAGAGCTGAGAGGCAACGGCGAGTATCCGAAGCAGTTGAGACTCTCAACCTACCTCGCCGCCTCACGCGCGAATTCAGGCATCGACAAAGCTCGACGAGTTAGGCCGCGCGGGGGGCCACCGACAGCGGCGCAGCGCAGCGCGCTGGAGTCGGCCCAGGAGCGGATCGACTACTTCGGCACCCCCCTTTGCGAAGAGGTGGACGGCGAGAGGCCCCTCGGGGAGGTCTTCAGATCCACTGGCCAGTACGAACTGGAGCCGCAGTATTTGGCCGGCTCCGACGTCACGAAATTGAGGGCGCGCAAGGGGGACATCCATCCAGTGCCAGCGTCGGAGTTGCTGCCAGCTGATGTGGCAGGTTGTTTTGCTCCATCTTCAGAGCCAGATCGAGCTCACCGAGCCCGAGGTAGCCGATTGGGTCCGCAAGGCCAGGGGTTTGCCCGAGCCGTATTGGGACCCTCTACTTCGTGGCGACGCTAAGCTGCGACGTGACTATGTTCGGCGACTTGCCAAGATCGGCATCGCGGGGTTCAGGCGGGCGATCAGGCCCCGCTGTGGAGCCTTCATAGCGCGCGAGAAAAGTTTGAACATCCGTTTTCTCTGCGATGCGCGGGCCACCAACATGTGTCATCGGCCTCCACCTCGCACAGTCTTGGGAGGGGCTGCCAGCCTCTCTGAGATCGACCTGAGCAGTTACGCCGCGACGCTTGGAGGGTTCGGCGGGGCTTGCGAGCCCAACTTCGTCCGGGGCCGATGCCATGGGCTGCTTCTACCAGCTGGCCAACGAGGAAATGGGGAGCTGGTTCGGCTTCGACTCAGCGCCGCGGCTGGAAGATTGGGACCTGGACCTGCACCGCGCCCGGGCCAACTCCGTCGGCGGGTGGGCGCCCGCCGTCGCGGGGGAGTTGCTGTGCCCCTGTCCCCGAGTCCTGCCTCTGGGCCTGGTTTGTGCCCTCTACTTCGCTCAGGAGGCGGTGCCCAACCGCGTTCGAGCCTCGTGCCTGGACGGGGGCCGCCAGCTGCTCCGCGACAAGCGGCCTGCCCCTCTGCTTCGACCAGGGAAGCCCTTGGCCGCCGCGCACTTTGACCACTGGCGTCGGAGGCTCAGCAACCGACGCTACCGCGGGGGTGGAGGCGTTCCAGAGGCAGGCCGCAGTCGCGGGGCTGGGGTAGCATGCGGCGGGCATCGCGGTGCAGGAGCTGGAGGGCCCGGGCTTGGTGCTACGCGGCGCTGACCGCCGCGTTCGCCAGATGCTGGGGCGCGCGCGGCGATTCTATTTTGCCGCGAAGGCCCTGCTGAAGCGAGGCCGCGCGAGCGGGCCTGAGCTTCGGACCTGGGCTGGTCACGCCGTGGCGCTGCTCGGCTTGCAGCCGAGCCTGCTCTCCATCCTGCAGGAGGTGTGCCACTTCATCGGGGGCGGCTCGCGTCGGCGTGGAGCGCTCCCGCCTCTGGCGAGGGGCGAGCTGCGCGCGGCCGCGATCGCCTGCTCCCTGACCGAGGTGGACCTGGGCGCGCCGCTGTCTGACGAGGTCCACGCGTCGGACTCCTCGTTGGGCGGGTTCGGCCCGATGCGCGGGCGGAAGCCGCTGCGCGCCGCGCGGGGCGCCCACCGCCGGCAGGAGCGCTGGCGCTTCGCGGAGGTCGAGGCAGGCGCCGACACCAGCGTCTACACCGCGGCGTACCTCAATCAGCTCCGTGGCGTCACCGACGGCTTCGGATCCACGCTGGCTGTGGGGGCTGCGAGGTAGGCGGACGTCGGCGAGCGCGCGCGATGGCGGCCCCGCCGGCGTCTGGCGGGAGACGGAGCTTGGACAGCTCATCTTCCGCCGTGCGGGCGTGGCCCGGGGCCGCCGAGAGCGTTGGGCGGGTCGACCAGGACAGCGATGTGAGGTTGAGCTCTTGAACGTGGTGCCAGACCTCCCTACTGCGCTGACTGACGCAGCGGGCTGGGCCACAGCCGTGGAGGGTCGATGGCGATACGACGTGCACATCAATGCGAAGGAAGGCAGGATTTGCGTGGCGGGGCCGAGGCGTTTCTGCCGCGTGAAGGCCAACCGCGGCCACCGCCGCCTGAACCCTGTGCGATACGATTGTGCGCTGTTGTTGCCTTGTCAAAGGCCGAGCTCGATCGCGCGCGCTCAACTCACTGCGCTGGAAGGCCGCCGCGTACAGCGCAGGATGCAGGGCGCGGTGGCGAGTCAGACATCCGCCGACGGATCTGAACGTTGCAGACGCTCTCGGAGGCGCCAAGCCCCGGACCCAGAGTGGATGTTGCTGAAGAAACGAGAGCGACGCGTTGTGGCCCCTTCGTTTGCTGCAGCGTCGTCGGAGACCGAGTGCCGCGCTTCCTCCTCGCCCGGTTCCCCATCTAACCTTTCGCCCAGGGAGACAAAACCACCGCGCCTACTCCTTCTGCTTCAGACGCTCGTGTTTTCTTGGAGCTCTTCGCCGGCGTGGCGGGGTTGATCGCTGCCTCGCGGGGGGGTGGCATGCGAGTTGCGGCGCCGATGGGTACGAAGCGTGGAGCCAAGTATGATTGACGAGGCGAGAAACTCAGAAGCTGGCCCTGTCTTGGGTACGATCTGGGAGGATCTGGGCTGCACATCCGGGGTTGCCATGGCGATCGTGGAGCATCGCCTGACGTCGTGCTCGTGCTACAGAACGTCTCGGGGTGGAGTTCGCGCTGTTTACATCGAAGCTGGTTCGAGAATGTCAACGGTGTGGAGTAGGTTGGAGTATCGAGAACCTATGACGTCAGGCCTCTGGAGCTTCCCTCCTGTTGGGCGTCCTGCGGGTCTTCGCGGAGCAGTGGGTGCGGTTCCCTATGTGTGCTTTTGTGGGCTCCTCATCAGAAGTGGACTCTGGCGCTCACGAATGTTCCAGAACCGAAGGGCTTGCAGGCCCCCTGTGCCCATAGCCGCCATGAGCCTCTCGTGGGTAAAGTCCGAGTTCCCGATGGTTCTGGAGGTCGCGTTTGTCGCAATCTTACGGCGCTGGAGGGTCAGTATCCGTTGGCTTTATGCTCGAGATGGGCTTCTCTTCTCGGCAGGGTTGCACCTCTGTCCGCGCAGGGATATGAAGCTTCCTGGAACGGCGAGCGGCTCGCTGCACCACGCGCCCCGGCGACGCCCTCGCGGCCAGCCGCGG
>CAUYUJ010015271.1:855930-888430 GCA_963575745.1 Prorocentrum cordatum
CCTGGGCGGTTGCAATCTGCGAAATTGTCGCAATTATTTCAGTGCTGCTGAGTGTCCAGCGGGATGACTTCCTACGCAGACAGTAAACCTCGCCATCTGGCGGGGGGAGGGGGGGGCGATCTGCGAAACCGTCGCCAGTTTCGAGGGCCATGGGGAGGGGGGGGCAGCGGAGTGACGTCATACGTAGACCTAAATTAGACTTCACCATCCTGGGGAAGGCTGCGATCTGCGAATCTGTCGCAATTGTCGAGGGCTGCTAGGGGGCCCCGCAGAGTGACGTCCACCTTCCCCGGGGAGCTGCGATGTGCGAAATTGTCGGCATTTTCGAGGGTTGCTGGGGGATCCAGCAGAGCGTCGTCCTACGCAGATGCAGAATAGTCCTCGCCATCCCTTGGGGGCTGCGAGCTGCGAAGCTATCGCCACTTTCGAGGCTGCTGAGGGTCCCATCGGAGCGACGTCCTCCGCAGAAGTAAATTTGACCTCGCCATCCCTACAGGGGCTGCGATCTGCGATTATGTCCCCACTTTCGAGGGCTACTGGGGGTCCAGCGCGGTGACGTCATACGCATGTTCAATTTCGACCTCGGCATCCCTGGGCGGCTGCGATATGGGAAAGTGTCGCCAATGTTGCAGGGCTGCTGGGGGTCCCACAAAGTGACATCATGCGCAGACCCATATGAGACATTACCATCCCTGGGGGGGTATCTGCGAGACCGTCGCCGCATTCGAGGGTTGGGGTCCAGCGGAGCGACGCCTTGCGCAGATTCAAAGTCGACCTCACACTCCTGGGAGGGCCGTGATCTGCGAAGCTGAAACTGCAGCTTCTTCCGAAGGCTGCTGCGGAATCCACCAAAATAACGTCCCACGCGGATTCAGGGTAGCCTTGATGTCCTTTCCCTCAGGCCGCCCGAAGACCTGGCGGCGCGCCTGAGGGCTTCTAGCTACTGCGTACAAGGTGCCGAGAAAAGAAAACGAGGAGTTTGGCGGGCGAGCTCGGCTTGGCTCGCTTCTTGCACGGACTATGGACGCCTGATCTTCTGGAGCGCCAGGGCGACATGGCGTGGGCCGCGCTGATCGTCCAGCGCGCCATCGGAAAATTATCGCCATTCTCCTTCCTCATCCTGCGTTTCTCGTTGTGGTTTGCCTCCTTCCACCGTCAGTCGAACAGTCTGTTTTCCTGCCCTGCCTGCTGCTCACCCTCTCCTTGCCGCTGCCTTATTGGATCTCCGGGATCCTTTCACCGCGCCCGCTCTACAGCGTTTAGATTCACAGCCCGCTTTGCATTGCTTTACACAAAGATGCCGTATTTCAACAGCTTCCTTCTTGCATCTAGTTGGTAGCGGAACAGGTTTGCCCCTGCTCCAACACCACGGCCGCCAAGTCCCGTTTCGCCTCAATGGTCATGGCCCCCATATCCCGTTGCTCTACATCGCGACGCGTACAGGAGACGTCACCCATGGGTATGTCAGGGCTGGATCAGCCGATCTGAAGGAACAGTACGTCGTGCCGCTTTACATCCGCCTTCAACATGATCGTTTTCGCGCACCTCTTCCCGCTCACTGTGGCAGGAGACGTTACTTCGGGGTCCGTCGGGGCATCCGCCCACCCGCCAGGACCACCGGCTGAGAACGTGCACAACCAGCACTTCATCAAGGACAACGTCACCACGATCTACAAGGACCGCTCTGCGACCCATCCCAGGCATGCTCGGACTGTGTCCAGGCAGCTCGCGGTCCCCACACTGTCAAGGCCTCCGCCCGCGGGAGTAACCTCAAGTGTTAGACAGTTGCTCGACACAACGTACCCATCTGCGGTGACGGAGCAAGGTCCCGAGTTTCTTAGGACTGTGTCTCGAAATCCTTGGGAGAAGCACGCAGAGACGAGGCATCCGGCGACTGCGTCGCTGGTGCTTAGCGGGGATGCTGCGCAGGGCATGGCGACGACGACAGGGGCGCCAGCGCTCCGTAGCACCGCATCTCGGGAACCGACCCTTCGCTTTGCCTTCTCAGACCCCCTAGCCGGGCAGGACGGGATCCCGGCTTGCACTCTGTCAGACGATCGCGTAGTTTGTGGCGCCCAAGACAGTGACCACACGACGCACCAAGAGCATTCTCGTGATTGTGTCGCGGGATGCTCCGAATACTGCAAGCACCGTAGTGGCGCGACGGAGACAGACGCCCAGAGCGTCGACGGGGAGGAACGCATCCGGGGCAAGTATCCTCGGCAGCTCATACAACGCCGTCTGAAGACGCCCGGCCTCCAGCACCTCTACGACTCTACGACCGGCCGAGGGGGCTACACTCCGGATCGAAGGCCATAGGAGTCGCCACGCGTGCCATCGCAAGGCGCGCCGCCAGAATTTTAATGGCCGCATGAGGTGATGATCTGGTCAGTGGCGAACTCCGACCTTCATTTGTTTCGCCAGCCAGCCAACGTCTCGTCGCGCCTTTCCGGCCGGCACGGCGCGCGAGCGCGCGGGCGAATGGCCGCCGGCTGCCCCGATCTGGGGAGGGCGCTCATCAACGGTAACCCAGGGCCACTCATGACCTTCCCAATACGCAGCTTGGCCGAACGACCGGGCTATCTTGGCGCGGAGAATCGCGCCTCGGCAGCATCGCCCCCGGCGAACTTCATCCGACTGCCGCAGGAGCGCATCGACAACCTCCTGGCGGGGATCGATATCCCCCGCAACCGGGCGCAGCAAGCTGGGCAACTCATGATCGGCGACGATGGACTCAGTTTCCGGCTGCCGCGCGCTAGCGACGCGTCGAACATTCAACGCGCCATGCCCCTACAGCGCTGCGACATGGCCCACCCCGCGACCGCCCAACAGCTCGCCCACTGGACGGGCCAGCGGAGAGAGGAATCGCCAGGCAACCTTGCCTCGACGGCGCGCTGCCCAACGGCGCGCGCCCCTTGCGGGCGCGCCCGCGCAGGTGCAGAGCCGGGGCGGCATGGGCCCTGCTGCGCTGGGCTCGGCGCCGAGCCCCCCTTCACAAGCCGAGGCCGCGTCTGCAGGCTGCGCCTCTAGCGCGGCACCACCGGCGCAGGAGGCATGCCCAGCGGGGGAGATCGACTCAGGCACCGGCGCCGACGCCTACTGCTAGCTCATTCGGCGAGGAGACAGCTGCCGACGACCCCGCGCCACGCGACATTCCCGTGGATCCACGCGACGCGCGCCTCTCCCGGGCTCGCGAGCGCGCCGAAGTACGCTGCGGCAGCTCCAACAACCATGGGCCCACGCGCCACGCTCGGAGGGTCACCGAACGGAAGGGCAAGGGCGACGGTAAGCGTTTCTTCGGCCTCCCAGCGACCCTGTCCGAGAACGACCCCAGGAAACCTTCGCGGGCGCCGGGAAGGCAAAGGCAAGAGGAGAAGGGGGCCCATGACCACGGGCATGAGTTCGGGCCGCCAAGGCAAACCCACGGGCACTAACGGCCGCCAGAGGCCCGAGCTGTGGCCCGAAAGCCCGCTAGAGCCCACACGACAAGGGAGAGGAGTGGCTCAGGGGGGGAGCGAGCATTTTCATGAGGTGTAGGGCAATGGGTGAAATCTGAAGTGCCGTTTCGATGGATTCTCGAGGCTTGAATCTGCAAGAGGTGAACCACAAGACGGATTGATTTTCGAGGTGCAAGAGCCCATCTGGATTTCACCCTGGGGAGAAAATGCTTGGGGGGGACGCCTCGACCCCCCATCGCGCATTCTCATCGCCGACAGGGGCCTGCTGGCCCCTCCCCCCCAGGAGCGTGCGGTTTCGCTACCGGGGCCTGTCCCTGATCTATCGCCCAAGCAGTGGCGAAGCGTCCTGGGTCGCCTATAGGCCCGCCATAGAGTGCTCTAAGAACTTTTTGTGGTTTGCACGAAATGTCCTTAGAATATTTCTGGCTGGGTCTGCCTTGTTTTGACACATCGGGCTTACGTTCTAAGAACATTGTTTCTGTTCTTAGAACATTCTTGGGTTCTAAGAGCATGTCGTGGCAGGCCAACAGGAATGCCGGGACGGTCGGTCCCTGTTCAATGTCGGCGAGGTATCGCCGTTTCCAGGTCGATGGGTCCCCCCCTTGAGCTGGTCTCCCCCCATCGTTGCCCCTCCCTCCTCCCCGATATCCACCCGCGCTTGCCCAGCAGCTCGGAGCAGGCCTGGTGGTGCCTGCACCCTAGCACTGCTTGAGGCAGGCTCGTGCCGTGTCGCTGCAGCGGCGACCCCAGCGCGGGCGTTCAAGGTGGAGCGCCGCCAGCGGCCTCGAACCCCGCCACTGTCGAGCGGCCTGTGTCACCGGAGCACCGCGATCGCTCAAGGTTGGGCCACGAAGCCATATTCCGGGTTTCTTAATGCGCGTGGGGGTACCCCCCCGACGGGGGATCAACCTCGCCTCCTCGTCGCTCCGCGACGGGGGTCGGAGCGCCTTCGGCGCGCGGTGGACGCCCGCAACGGATATCGATGTGGGGCTGACGGCGGGGGTGACGCCGCCCCGACGCTTATCCGCCGCCCCCTGTCGATTCATCGCAGGGGTGCCTGGCGTGCTAGACTATTTCGGTTTTGGTTTTGGCTTTTTTTCCAAAAGAAATCCCCCTGGGGCTTCGGCCCGTCCCGCAGGCCACCAGGAAGGCGCACAATTCTCTAAATTTCCTCCCTCCTGATGGCCCAAGATGGTCTCCAAGAGGCCACGTTAACCCAAGATGGCCTCCAAGATGGTCCAAGATGGCCTCCAAATCCGCCCAAGATGGTCCAAGACGGCCTCCCATACGGCCCAAGAGAGTCCAAGGCGGCCGAAGACTGCCCAAGAGGCCCCCCAGAGGCTTCCAAGACGGCACAAGAGGCCTCCAAAGGGTCGTCCAGGAGGGCCCGAAGAGGCCAAAATCATTTTATCCTTCGGTTTTTGAAGGATTTTCGCATTCGTTTCTTCTCGGCTTTCCGACGACCCAAGACGGGCCAAGAGGCCCCCAAGATTGCCCCCATAGCGCCCAAGAGGCCTCCAAGATGGCGTCAGGACTGCCCCAGAGGCCCCCAAGAGGGCACAAAAACGACCCAAGAGGCCTCCAAGATGCCCAAGATGGCCTCTAAGACGCCCAAAGTCCGCCCAGAAAGGCCCCCCAAACGGCTTCCGACGGCGTCAGACGGGCCAGGAGCCCACCAAGATGGCCGAAGTTGGCTCGAAGCTAGCTCAAGACGGCCCAAGAGGCCTTCAAGAGTGCCTCGAGGAAGGCCAGAAAAGGCAAACAACACGGATTTGCCCTAGGTGTTCGAAGGATTTTGACATTTGCTTCGTTTCGGCCTTCAGACGGCCCGATACGGCCCAAGAGCCCCCAGGATCGCCCAAGGATCGCCCAACCTCCAAGATGGCCTCGGGATTGCCCCGGAGGCCCCCAAGACGGCCCCAAGAGGCCCCCAAGACTGCCCAGGAGGCTCTTAAGACGCCCAAGATGGCCTCCAAGACGGCCTTGGAGCATTCCAAGAGGGCCCTAAGTCGGCTCAGAGAGGCCCCCAAACGGTTTCCGACAGCGTCGGACGGGCCAGGGGCCCACCAAGACGGCCGAAGATGGCACTAAGATGGCCCAAGACGGCCCAAGAGGCCTCCCAGAGGGCCTCCAGGAAGGCCCGAAAACGCCAAAATCATTGATTTCCCATGAGCTGTTGAAGGATTGTGGTATTTGCTTTTTGTTCTGCCTCCCGACGGCCCGAGACGGCCCAAGTGCCCCCAAAGATCGCCCAAGAGACCCAAGACGGCCCCAAGAGGCCCCCAAGACGGACGAAGAGGCCTCCAAGACGCTCAAGATGGCCTCCAAGACGGCCCAAGAGCCCTCCAAGACGTCCTCCAAGAAGGCCCGAAAGGGTCAAAATGGCCTCCAGGCGGCCAAGATGACCTTCAAGATGCCCACGTGTTTCCCCGATGGCTTTCCAAACCGATTCGACACATGGTCCGATGGCTTGGCAGGTCTGGCCTCAACGTTCGGCCACGTAGGCGCTTCCACAAAGGCAGGGGGCGGCGGTGATTCGCCGCAGGCGTCTTCGATTGAGAAACTCGGAGTACCTTTTTGTCCGACTATCCGACATGTTCGAGTGACGGGGCCCTGGACGTCTCGATTTTTTTCTTGGGGCAACTTTCTTTATCCTGAGCTGTTGCTTCACCAGTCCAAGGGTCCAGACCGATGGAAGGAGGCCAGAGAACGACTCGAACAAGAAACTGGTTTGCCAGCAGGTGTCCCCCCGGAAGTTTCGTGTCCCTCGATGGCCCCGGGGGCCCACATAGGTTTTTGGGGCACAGATTCTCAAAACATCTCGATAACAGACGTGCCCCTAGATCTCTTACAGCAAGATTTGTCTCATCGCGTGCATGAACTGCATGTTCGGATATCTGGAAGTCTGGCAACCTGCCGTTCGCGACGTAGCGGCTTCCTCCGCCCTCCTCCGGTCCCCGTCAATCGATGATCATCAGGACGTGTGTTAGTCCAGCGTCTGTGCGTACCCCGTTCACCTGCACGGAGCCCGTGTCGGCTCACTTCCGTCCACCTCCGCCTCCCACAGCATTACCAGATTCTGAGTTTGTCCTACTACGGGCCCCGCATCGTCTCGCCGACTGGCACACCGCGTCGTGCTTCACGGGCCCGTGGCTCTCGCACTTTCGGGAGCACGGCCCCTGGCGACACATAAGTACATCTCTCCTCCGCGCACGTTTCTTGCGAGTAATACCCCCCGCATCGTTCGTCTGCTCGGCCCTTTGGCGTGTGCCGCCAGCGTTCGAACGGCTCCCTGGCTCGCAGCAGCGGTGCCATGTTCAAGTCGACCGCCGCATCGCCCGCTGCGCGCCCCCAGCGGCCAGGGGCACATGGGCGGCGAATGGCTGCTGAGGGGGAGGAGGAGGAGGAGGAGGAGGAGGAGGAGGAGGAGGAGGAGGAGGAGGAGGAGGACGAGGACGAGGAGGAGGAGGAGGAGGAGGAGGAGGTGAGGAGGAGGGGGAGGAGGAGGAGGCAGGAGGAGGAGGAGGAGGAGGAGGAGGGAGGAGGAGGAGGAGGAGAGGAGGAGGAGGAGGAGGAGGAGGAGGAGGAGGATGGAGGAGGATGGAGGATGGAGGATGGAGGATGGAGGTGGAGGATGGAGGATGGAGGATGGAGGATGTAGGAGGAGGAGGAGGAGGAGGAGGAGGAGGAGGAGGAGGAGGAGGAGGAGGAGGAGGAGGAGGATATGAAGAGAGACGAAGGGAGGCGAAGGGAGACGAAGGAAGACGAAGGGAGACGAAGAGAGACGAAGGGAGACGAAGAGAGACGAAGGGAGACGAAGGGAGAAGGAGGAAGAGGAAGAGGAAGAGAGGAGGAGGAGGAGGAGGAGGAGGAGGAGGAGGAGGAGGAAGAGAGGAAGAGGAAGAAGAGAGGAGGAGGAGGAGGAGGAGGAGGAGGAGGACGAGGAGCAGGAGCAGGAGCAGGAGCAGGAGCAGGGGCAGCCCGCCGCGTGCTGCCCTCTCCTCGCGGCAGGGCCTCGCACCCCCGCCCGCTGCAACCGTCGCCGCCCGCTGCCGCCGCCGCGGAGCACTGCAGCGGGCAGGCTGGCCGCCGCGGCCGCCAGAGGCCCTTGCGCGTTGTCTGCGGCCCGGCCGCGGCGGCTGCCGGCAACCGCCGCGCGGGGGAGGATTGGGAGCGAATCACTGGGGGGGCGATCAATGGGGGGGGGCGATC
Organism: Prorocentrum cordatum; assembly: GCA_963575745.1. Lineage (NCBI taxonomy): Eukaryota > Dinophyceae > Prorocentrales > Prorocentraceae > Prorocentrum > Prorocentrum cordatum. The sequence continues at coordinate 863,601 of CAUYUJ010015271.1, forward strand.
ACTGGGGGGGCGATCGATTGGGGGGGGGGGGGAAGGAGGGTGTCCTTTTGGGGCCCTGAAGTGCCCCCTCTGGGCCCGAAAGGGCCCCTTCCTGCAACCCTCGCTGCCCCCGCGTTTGCCGCCCCCCCATGGCGCGCCCTCCGAGAGGGGGTGGGCAGCGTCAGGAGGGAGAGGCTCAGGGGGCATGAATCGACCCGAAATCGCCCACACATCGCCGACAGGGGCCCGATGGCCCCACGCTGCGCAGGAGCATGCGGATTCGCTATCGGGGGCACATCGCCAATCCACCGCCGATTCCAGGTCGATGTTCCCCCCCGAGCTGGTCCCCCCTAACGTTGCCCCTCACGGCGGCGGCCAGAGGGGCAAGTGAGGCCCTGGATGTGGAGGAGGGGGAGGAGGACGAGGAGGCGGATCAGAGTAGACCCAAGATGCATCAACGATGTTGCAAAACACCCCCCCGTTGCAAGTCTCCCCCCCAAAGTCGTGAAGCTTGGCACAGGCGAAGGAACACCCCCCCACGAACGCAGAGAGGCGAGCGGTCCGTGGCCATGTAGGCTCGAGTTCTGGAGCGGGCGCAGCTCGATGTAGCCCCCAGTCACGTGCGTTCGCTGTTTGTTATTCCCCCTGCAAGCCAGCCCCAAGCCAGGTTGGAGAGTGCTCAAATGTCAGGGATGGCTTCGGGCGTAGAGCTGCAGCGGCCAGGGGGCCGCCGCGCGGGGCATGGAGCTGGTGGCCGAGCTCGTCGTGCCGACTGCGTATACAGTCAACCCGCATAATAAGGATTGGTAACTTTCCCAAGGGTGCCCATGCATCCTTGCCTTCTCGGTCCATCCTTGGCCGCTTTCGCTGGCCGCCTTCCACTCGCAGAGTGTCGGCATGGCCTCGCATGGCCTTGGCATCCTCATAGTGCGTCCTTATGATACGGATTGACTGTAAGGGGCGGCCCGGAGGTCGCCGCGGTAGCCGCCGCGCTGCTGACCGATCTCTCTGCTCTCAGTCGCCGCACGTGCCGTGGAGCCGCTGGCCGAGCTCGCTGTAAAAGCATGCTGCGCGAGCGACGGCCTGGAGGTCGCCGCGCGGGCTGTGCAGCTGGAGCAGCCCGGAGGTCGCGCGGGCCTGGAGCTGCTGGCCGAATTCGGCGTGCCTGAGCTGCAGGAGAAGCGGCCTGGAGGTCGCCGTTGGTCGTGGAGCCGCCGGCTGGGCTCGCTGGCCAGCCGCTGCGTGAGGGTGGCCTGGAAATCGCCGCTGGTCATGGAGCTGCTGGCCAAGTTCGGCGTGATGGCCTGCTGCGCGAAGGGCGGCACCGAGGTCGCAGCGCCGGCCACGAACTTGCTGGCCGAGCTCGCCGTGCCCGCCCGCTGCGTGTCGAGCGGCATGGCGGTCGCCGCGCGGGCCGTGGAGTTTTTGTTGGTGGAGCTCGCCATGCCCACGACCCGCGTGAGCGACGGCCTGGAGGTCGCCACGCGGGTTGTGGAGCTGCTGGCTGCGTGGGGGCGGCCTGGAGGTCGCCGCGCAAGCTACTGAGTTGTTGGCCAGGCGTGCGCTCCGCGAGAGCCAGCCCAGAGGTCGCCACGCGTTCCGGGGAGCCGCTGGCCGAGCTGGGCGTTCTCGCTTGCTGCCGGAGCGACGGCTCGGAGGTAGCCGCATGGGCCGTAGAGCCGCTGGCCGAGCTCGCCGTGTTGGCCTGCTGCCCGGCGGCCCCCGTGGGGATGCTGGCCGAGCTTGGCGTGCCGACTGCGTGGAGGGACGGCCCGGAAGTCGCCGCGGATACCGCTGCGCTGCTGACCGATCTTTCCGCCCTCAGTCGTCACACGGGCAGTGGAGCCGCTGGCCGAGCTCGCATGCTGCGCGAAGGACGGCCCGGAGGGGTCGCCGCACGTGCCGTGGAGTTGCTGTCCGAGCTCACCTTGTCCGCTGGCTGCGGGAAAAGCGGCCGGGCGCTGGTCGTGGAGCCGCTCGCCGAGCTCGGCGTGCCAGCCTGTTGCGTGAGTGGCGGTCCGGAGGCGGCCGCGCGGGCCGTGGAGCCAGGCTCTGCGTGCTGGTTGCTTGCCGCGAGTGGCGCGGCCTAGAGGGCGTCGCGCGGGCCTCGACGCTGTTGGCCGATCTCACTGGGCCAACCTGCTGTTGAAGGGGCGGCCCGGAGAGAAGTCGCCGCGTGGGCCGCGGAGTTGTTGGCCGAGCTCGCCGTGCCGGCCAGCTGCGCGAGCGACGGCCTGGTGGTCGCCGCGCGGGCCGTGGAGCCGCCTCCGTCGAGCGCACCTGCTGTCAGGGCTGGCCCAGAAGACGCCGCGCGGGCCACGGCGCTGCCGGCCGAGGTCGCTGCCGGCCGAGGTCGCCGCGCCAGCCTGCCGCGAGAGGAGGAGTCCAGTAGTCGCCGCGCGGGCTGTAGAGCCGCTGGCCGACCTCACCGCGCCCGATGCGTGAGTGGAGGTCGCCGCGCGGGCCGCACAGCCGCTGGCTGAGCTCGCTGAGCCAGCCAGCTGCGAGAGGGACAGTTTGGAACCACGCGGGCCGCGGTGTTTGGGGGGGGGGGGGGGGGGGGGGGCGCGGTCCCAAGGTCGCCGCGCGGTCCGGGGGCCGCAGTCCGAGCTCGCCGCCCGGGCCGCCGTGCCCGCTTGCTGCGAGAGGCGGCTCGGAAAACGCCGCGCGGGCGTTGGCGCCGCGCGCTGCGCTCTTGCCGCTTCAGCAACGACTTGGAGGTTGCCGCGCGGGCCGAGGGGCCGCTGGCCGAGCTCGCTGCGCCAGCCTGCTGCGAGAAGGGTGACCTGGAGGTCGCCGCGCGGGCCGCGGAGCTGCAGGGTGGGGCCTGGGGCTGCTGGCCGGGCCTTCTGCGCCCGCGGAGCGAGGGTGGTCGCCGCGCGGGCTGGAAGCCGCTGGCCGAGCTCGTCGCGCCAGCCAGCTGCGCGAGCGAAGATCGCCGCGCGGGCCGTGGAGCCGCCTCTGGAGCTTGCCGTGCCAGCCTGCTACGAGACAGACCGGAGGTCGCCGCGCGGGCCATGGCACCGCTGGCCGAGCTCGGCGCACCAGCCTGCGGCGCGAGGCGCGGCCCAGAGGTCATTGCGCGGGCTGGGAGGGGCGCCCCAGAGGTCGCCCCGCGGTCTGGGAGTTGCTGCCCGAGCTCGCCGTGCCAGCCAGCTCCTGCGTGAGCGGCGGCCTGGAGGTCGCCGCGCGGGCCGCTGTGCCCGCCTGCCGCGAGGGCTGGCACTGCTGGCCGAGCTCGTCGCGCCGGCTTGCGGCGCGAGGCGTCGCCAGGAGCTTGCCGCGCGGGCCGCGGGGCCGCAGGCCGAGCTCGCTGCGGCGGCCTGCCGCAAGAGGAGTGGTCGCCGCGCGGGCCGCGGAGCCGAGCACGTCGCGTCCGCTGCGCGAGGGGGCCAGGGGCCGCTGGCCGAGCTCGCCGCGCCAGCCGCTACGCGAGCGAGTGGAGGTCGCCGCAAAGCCCGCGGAGCCGCTGTCCGAGCTCGCCGCGCCCGCCCGCTGCGAGGGGGCGGCGCTGCTGGCCGAGCTCGCCCCGCGAGGGCCGCGGAACCGCTGGCCGAGCTCGCCGCGCCCGCGCGAGACACGGTTCGAAGGTCGTCGCGCAGGCCACGGCGTTGTTGGCCGAGCTCGTCGCGACGGCTCGCCACGCGAGACAGGGCCTGGAGGCCACCGCGCGGGCCTTTGACCCGCAGGCCACGCTCGCCGCGCCGACCTGCTGCGCGAGGGGCGGCCCGGAGGTCGCCGCGCGGGCTGCGGGGCCGTTGGCCGGGCTCGCCGCGCAGGCCGGCCGCCGCTGGCCGACGTCGCCGCGCCTGCCTGGCGGGCGAGGGCGCGGCCCGGAGGTCGCAGCGCGGGCCGCGCAGCCGTTGCGGCCGAGCACGCAGTGCCGGCCCGCTGCGCGATGCACGCTACGCCCGGAGGTCGCCGCTGGTAGCGGAGGTGCTAGCCGAGCTTGCCGCGGCAGATGGCAGCGCGATGGGCGGCCTGGAGGTCGCGGCGCGGGCCGCTGAGCCGCTGTCTGAGCCGCGAGACGGGCGGCCTGGAGGCCGCCGCGCAGACCGCGAAGCCGCCGCCCGAGGTCGAGGCCCAGCAGCAGCCAGCACGCGGGACTTCGAGCCGCTGGCCAGCATCATCCCGGGTAAAATTCCGCCTGCGACGAGCGCGCAGTGCTGGCCCGCCACGCGACGCGTCGCCCGGAGGTCGCTGCTGGTCGCGGAGATGCTTGCCGAGCTCGCCACGCCAAATAACAGCGTGATGGGCGGCGTGGAGGTCGCCGCGCGGGCCGCTGAGCCGCTGGCTGAGCTGCGAGACTGGCAGCCGGAAAGCCGCCGCGCGGACCGCGGAGCCGCTGGCCGAGCTCGAGGTGCCAGCCCGAGGAGCGGCCCAGTCGCCTCGCGGGCCGCGGAGCCGCGGAACCGCCCCAAGCTTGCCGCGCTGGCTCTGCGTCGCGAGGGGCGGTTGCCGCGCGGGCCTGGCCGAGTCTTCCACGCCTGCCTGCGCTACGGGAGGCGGCCCAGAGGTCACCGCGGAGCTGCTGGCCAAGCTCGCGACGATGGCCTGCATCGTGATGCGCGGCCCGACGGTCGCCGCGAGGGCCGTGGAGCCGTTGGCCGGGCTCGCGCGGCCTGCCGCTGTCCCAGCTCGCTGCGCCCGCGCGCTGAGGGGATGGCGCTGCTGGCCCAGTTCATCCCGCGCGGACAGGGGGCCAGTTCGGTCGAGCTCGCCGCGCGAGCCAGCTGCGAGGCCGGCGGACAGGATGCTGCCGCCCGGGCCGTAGATCCCAAGTGGTCGAATTCGCCGTGCCGGCTCAATGCGCGCATAGGGCGGCCGCCGCGCGAGCCGTCCGCGAACTGGCCCAGCTCGCCGCGACCACCTGCTGGGCGAGCCGCGGCCTGGAGGTTGCCGCGGGAGCGGGAAGTTGCAGGCCGAGCTCGCCGCGACGGCCTGCGGCAAGAGGCGCGGCCTGGTAGTTGTCGCCGCGCGGGCCGTGGGGCCACTGGCCGAGCACCCCGCCCGCTGCGCGAGGGGGCTGGGAGCCGCTTGCCGAGCTCGCCTCGCCAGCAGGCTTATTGCGTGAGCGAGCGGAGGTCGCCGCCGGTGCCACGGGGCCGCTGTCCGAGCTCGCCGCGCCCGCCCGCTGCGAGGGGATGGAGCTGCTGGCCGAGCTTGCCCCGCGCGGGCCGCGGAGCCGCGTGCGCGTCGGCCCAGGGGTTGCGCGCGGGCTCTGGGAACCGCTGGCCGAGCTCGCCGCGCCCGCGCGAGACGCTGCTCGAAGGTCGCCGCGCGGGCCGGGGCGCTGCTGGCCGAGCTCGTCGCGACGGCTCGCCACTTGAGATGGGGCCCGCAGGTCGCCGCAAGGGCCTCTGAGCCGCTTGCCACGCTCGCTGCGCCGACCTGCCGCCTGACGGACGGCCTTGAGGTCGCCGCGCGGGCCGCGGAGCCGCTGGCCAGGCTCGCCGCGCAGTCTGGCCGCGCAACGGGCGGCCAATCGTCGCGCGGACCGCCCTTGAAGCTGCTGGCCGACGTCGCCGCGTCGGCCTGGCGGGCGCGGCCTGGAGGTCGCAGCGCGGGCCGCGCAGCCGTTGGCCGAGCACGCAGCGCTGGCCCGCCCCATGATGCGACGCCTGGAGGTCGCCGCGGGTCGCGGAGATGCCGGCCGAGTTTGCCGCGCCAGATAGCAGCGCGATGGGCAGCCTGGAGGTCGCGGCGCAGGCCGCTGATCCGCCGGCAGAGTTGCGAGACGGGCGGCCCAGAGGCCGCCGCGCGGACCGCGGAGAGGAGAGGCCTTGAGGTCGCCGCGCGGGCCTGAGCCGCTGGCCAGCACCATCCCAGAAAAATGCCGCCTAGGGCGGCGGCCCAGATGTCGCCGCGCAGGCCGTGGAGCCGCCCCGAGGCGAGCATCTCGAGGGGCCGTCGCCGCGCGGGCCCGGCCGAGCTCGCAGCGCCTGCCAACAGAGGTCGTCGCACATTCCGTGGAGCTGCCGGCCAAGCGCGCCGCGATGGCCTGCATCGCGAGGCGCGGCCTGGCGGTCGCCGCGCGGGCCTAGGAGCCGCTGGCTGGGATCGCTTTTTAGAAATTCCCCGGGGCAGCGACCCGGAAGCCAGGTCGCCGCGCGGGCCGCGGAACCGCCCCGAGCTCGCCGCGCTGGCACTGCATCGCGAGGGGCGGTTGCCGCGCGGGCCAGGCCGAGCCTGCCGCGCCTGCCTGCGCAACGGGGGGCGGCCCAGAGGTCGTCGTGGAGGTCGTGGAGCTGTCGGCCAAGCTCGCCGCGACAGCCTGGATCGTGACGCGCGGCCCGGCGGTCGCCGCGCGGGCCGTGGAGCCGTCGGCCGAGCCCGCCGCTCCTGCGCGCAGCGCGGGGATGGTGCTGCGGGCCCAGCTCATCCCGCGCAGGCCGCGGGGCCTCGCCGCGCCGGCCAGCCGCGCGCGCGCGCGGCATGGAGGTTGCCGCCCGGGCCGTAGATCCGTCGGTCGAGCTCGCCGTGCCGGCCCGATGCGCGCAGAGGGCGGCCGCCGCGCGAGCCGTCCGCGGAGTGGCTGGCCCAGCTCGCTGGCCAAGCTGCTGGGTGAGCCACGGCCCGGAGGTCGCCTCGCGGGCAGGGAGCTGCTGGCTGAGCTCGCCGCGACGGCCTGCTGCGCGAAGGGCGGCCTGGGAGTTTGCCGCTACTCGCGGGGTCACTGGCCGGGCTCCCGGAGGTCGCCGCGCTGGGCGCGAAGTCGCTGGCCGAAAGCTGCCAGCCGCGCGCCGCGATCAGGTCGTGGCGGCACCCAGCGCAAAAGGCGCGAATCCATGCACTGGCGTGGCCCGAGGGATGCCGGCCTGTTGCGCAGAGGGTGACCCAGTGCTCGCCGCCGCGCCAGTCGAGCAGCCGGCGGTCAGGCTCGAACGGTTCCGACGAGGTCGCCAGTTGGGCAGCGACCGAGGCTTACCAGCCCACATCGAGGACGTTGGTGCTGTAATCGCCACGAGGCCGGTGGCCAGGCTCGCCAGAGTTTCGGGCGCAGACGTCCGCGAGGCACCAGCCGGGGGTTCCCAGATTGCTGAATACGACGGCCAGGTGATCGCCATGCTTGCAATGCAGCCGTCGTTTGGGTTCGCCATGGATCCAGACGAGGGCAGAGCGCACAAGGGTTCCTGGCCTGCCTCGCGGAGCGCAACTTGGCAGTCGCCGCGCAGAGTCAGGCCGTTCTCGCCAAAGATGAGGACGAGGGCACCTGCGAGGGAGTCTTCGTCGTCGTGGTCGTCGTCGTCATCGTGGTTGGCGGCCTGCGCCAAAGGGCAACCAGGCGTTCGCCGCGCTAGTCTCACGGTCGCTGGCTGGGCCCATCGCGGGCGCGGACGAGGATGTCGATCGAGGTCAGCTGGCGTGCCGCTTGGAGGGGGAATGGCCCAGTGCTCGCGGCGCGAGTCGCGCGGCCGCCAGCCATGATTACCAACGGTTCTGGAGATGACGCCCTCGAGGCATCGGCCGAGGGCACGGGGCTGCTGAGCACGGCGCGGCTCTTCGCCCGCTGCGCGAATCACGAAGCCGGTGGCCATGCTCGCCAAGGACGAGGACATTCCCTTGGCCAACTGCTGGGCCGTGCAGGTGGGGCGCTGCATTTGCGCCGAGGGGCGGGCCGACGGCGTCGGGCACACTGGGCCGCTCAAACAATGAGGTGGTCGGCGTGCCAGTCGCCGTCCTGCGGCCGACGCTGGCTCAGGGCGGGCGGGCAGGCTGGGGCGCGGGCTGCGGGTCGCCGCCCTGGCCGCCCGCTGGGCCCGGGAGCTTGGGGGCCGCCGCCGCGCCGACGTGTGGGCCGACGGCGTTGGGCACCCCATGCCGCTCAGCCAAAGTGCGGTGGTCGGAGCGATCGCGCTGCCATCTCGCGGTCAGCAGCGCCGTGCAGTCTGGACATATTGCCAGGGAAGATGACGCCGAAGTTTGGGTCGGCGCCGCTGTCGACTTTGAACTCGGACTTGGAGGTCCGCTGCAGCTGCTGGCCAGGCTCGCCTCGGCCAGAGGGGGAGGGCCCAGTCTCTGCCGCCCGGCTGCAGCGGGGGCGACTTCGGGCTCGCCGGGCGGGACGTGGACCTACGCTGAAGGCTCGCCCAAGTCTGGGAGGAGGCAGGCCTCTCCGCAGCATGGATTTCAAAGCGGCCTCCTGCCAGCGCTGGAGCTGCCTTCCGGGCTCGACAGGGAAGCTCAGCCACGGCCCGTGGCGGACAATAGCTCGCGCGACGTGGCCGCGCGACGCGGCGCTGGAGGTGGGCCGACGCGCGCGGCCGGTCGCCGGCAATGCATGGCGCCAGGCGTTGCGATGACGGGGATGCGCGGCGAGGCGCTGAGGGCGGGCCGCTGTGCACAGCCAGATGGTTGCGCATAGCAGCAGGCATCGCGGTCAAGACCCCCGGTTTGGTGGAGGATGTCGCGACGCGGCATGGGACGAGCCGCGGGAGCGGGGCGCTCGGGCCCCAGACCCCCGACGTCAGATTTCTCCATGACATCGACCCCCAGAGGTCTCGGCCCACTCCCCGGGACCAGCTTTGCATCCCGAGTCGTTTTTTGATGGTCCCGAAGCCCAGCGAGGGCTCCCAAAGGCGAAAATAGAGACACATAGCGTCGCGATGTTTCACGACCCGAGGGGGTCTGTGGTTGGGGAGATTGCCAACTATACGGGGGTCGGCGGTAGGGGGTGGTCCCAGGGCAGGGACCCTGCCGGGCCGCGCAGTTCCGGGCCTGCTGCTGCGCCAGGGTGTGGGCCGACCTGTGTCACGCACCCTGGTCCGCTCAGCGCAGCTACTGCGCCGCCGTTTCGTTGGGCCTCAAAGTTTGGGACGGGGTTGCGCCGCGCCCTGCGCCGACGGCGTCGAGCACCCTAGGCCGCCCCGCTCAACTGCCCGCGCGCCCTGCCCCGCGCGGACAGAACTGGCCGCGGCGCGGGCGCGCGCGCGCGCAGCAGCAGCCGTCGCAGAAAGAGCGAGCATCGCCCCGGCCAGTGGAAAGGAAGGGCAAGCGAGAGGTTAGGGTGGCCCATCAAGCCATCACTTTTCATTGCGAGGAGCGCCCTTTTGAAAGACCGGCCCCCGATGATCTTGCCACGCAGGCGAGAGCCCCGTTTTGAAAGGCAGTTGCCATGCATCACGCTGGCGAATCGCGAGGAATACGGGCAGGTAGAATCGCGCAACTCAACGAGGTGTCGAGCGAGATCCCATTTTGAAAAAGGACGCCCCCGTCTGCGTAATTGTCGCAGAAGGCTACACGTCTGGTTACGAAGATCGAGGAAGTCTCCAGTGATAGCCCCTAATTTGCAATGGAGTCGCCCGCCATCCGCGCAGCCACTATATTTGCTCAAGGTTATGGTCTTCTAGGCGCAGGGGAAGTCCTGAGCGAGAGCCCCAGTTTGAGAAGACACCGCGCTCTGTCCGTGTAATTGCTAGAAGTTTGTACGACCAGCCCGCGCGGCGTTAATAAAGATGAGAGCCGCAGTTTGAAAATGGTCCGCCCTCCACCCACGTAACTGCTGTAAGCATTGATGACGAGTGCTTTCGGCGCTGAGACGAGAGCCACTTTCAGGAAACGCCCTCCAGCCGCGTATTTGCTGTAAGCGGTTGAAGCGAATGTGCGCGGCGTCAAGGCGAGAGCCGCGTTTTGTTTGTGCCCCTTCTCTCTATCCGCGTAATTGCTGCAAGATTTTCAGCGAATGCTTGCGGCACTTCGGTATATGACGAGGGCTGCATGTTCAAAGCCACTGTTCATCCGAGCTATAGCTGCAAATCTTGAGGGCCACATGTAGGGAACCACTCGTCCCTCCTCTTTACATGCAACTGCTCCAATGTCTTTAATCAGCGATGCGATGGGTCTGGAGCTACTTATTGAGAACGACCCCGCTCCATTTGCAAAATTCACGCTTCAGGCTCACGTTTGCCAGCATGCACCCCACACAACGTTGTCTGGCAACTTGTGCGGCGCAGTCTAGGTGGTGCAATCAGCGTGGTGCAATCTAGGTGGTGCAATCAATCACTTGCTCCACTGGCAGCTGTCCGATCCACTGCTCGTTCAAACATCCCACCCTCCCACCCGCAACATGGTCGCACGACCTCTTAAGACCGTGACTGTAGGTGCCAAATGGCACTTGGCAACGACACCGACGACGACAGAGACAACGACGACGACGACGCCGCCGACAACGACTACGACGACGCCGACCACGTCTGCAACGACTTCGACGACGACGACGCCAACGGCGACGACGACGACGACGACACCGACGACGATGACGACGCCGACGCCGACGACGACGACGATGACAACACCGACGGCGCCGACGACGACGACGACGACGACAGCGACGACGACGACGAAGACGACGACGACGACGTCGCCAACGTAGGCGACGACGACGACGAGGGAGGACGGACGACGACGACGATGACGACAACGACGAGGGAGGAGGGAGGACGGCGACGACGCGAACGAGAAAGAAGGAGGGAGGATGGCGACGCCGACGACGACAACAACGAGGGAGGAGGGAAGACGACGACGACGACGACGACGACGACGACGACGACGACGACGACGACGACGACGACGACGACGACGACGACGGTTACGAAATAAGAGGGACGACGACGAGACGACGACGACGGACGACGACGACGACAACAACGACGACGGCGAGGGAGGAGGAAGGACGACCACGGCGACAACGACGACGGAAACGACGACGACGCCGAAGAGGACGGCGACGACGACGACGACGCACGAGCGCGCGCGCACGCTTTTGTTGAAAATCCCTGTTGCGGGTCCTTTTGTTTGTGCATGTTTATTTTCGGCACTAGATATTTAAACCCTTCAGAAACCGCAAGTGTTTGAAGGATTTTGGCATGCGCGCGCGACGACGCGCGCGCGTGCACTTCGTTGCGTTTGTTGCAGAGGGTTCTCGCGTCGGCACACGCGCAAGGGCGTTCGAACGATTTCAACCTTTGGGTAGCATGTTTGAGAAGCCTTGGAAACTTATAGTTCCCAACCATCCTGTGATGTTGGGTCCTCGTTTTGAAGTTACAGGGGCCCGCGTCCCTCCTCTCCTCCTCCTCCCCCTCCCCCCTCCTCCCCATTCCTCCCTGCGTCTCACCCACTCAGTACAGCGCTTCGTAGCCCCATAGGGAGCTCCAAAGAAGGTTCCAGTGGGAACGCCCGTATGCGCCATCCACCACCCAGTACAGAGCTTCGTGGCCCCATAGGGAGCTCCGAAGAAGGCTCCAGTGGGACCGCCCGCATGCGTCATCCACCACCCAGTACAGTGCTTCGTGGCCCCATAGGGGGCTCCAAAGAAGGTTCCATTGAGACCGCCCGCGTGCGTCATCCACCACCCAGTACAGCGCTGCGTGGCCCCATACATAAAGGGGGCTCCACCGAAGGCCTCAGTGGGACCGCCCGCATGCGTCATCCACCACCCAGCACAACATCTCGTAGCTCCATAGGAAGCTCCACCGATGGCTCCAGTGGGACCGCCCGCATGCGTCATCCACCATCCAGTGCAGCGTTTCGTGGCCCCACAGAGGGCTCCACCGAAGGCCCCAGTGGGACCGCCCGCATGCGTCATCCACCACCCAGTACAGCGCTTCGTGCCCCCATAAAGGGGCTCCACCAAAAGCTCCAGTGGGACCGCCCGCATGCGTCATCCACCACTCAGTACAGCGCTTCGTGGTCCCATAGGGGGCTCCACCGAAGGCCCCAGTGGGACCGCCCGCGTGCGTCATCCGCCACCCAGTACAGCGCTTCGTGGCCCCATGGGGAGCTGCCCCAGTAGGACCGCCCGCATGCGGCATCCACCACCCAGCAAGCGCTTCGTGGCCCCATGGGGAGCTCCACCGAAGGCCCCAGTGGGACCGCACAGCCATTGTGGCCCCATAGGGAGCTCCACTGAAGGCTCCAGCGGGGCCGCCCGCATGCGTCACCCACCACCCTGCACAGCGCTTCGTAGTCCCATAGAGGGCTCCACCGAAGGCCCCAGCGGGACCGTGGCCCCATAGAGGGATCCACCAACGGCTCCAGTGGGACCGCCCGCATGCGTCATCCTCCACCCAGAAGAGCGTTTCGTGGCTCCACAGGGAGCTCCACCTGAGGTCTCCGTGGCGGAATTCGCATGGCGGCCCAGTGGCGGAGTTCGCACGGCGGCGACTTTCGATTTTCAGAGGCTTTTCGTCGTATTCAAGGTATTGAGGCCGATTTCGGGCCCCGCATCTCGGGCGGGAGCCAGCCTGCTCGCTCTCTCTGCTCCGCGCAGCGGACGACCCGCGCGCGTCGCCGGGACCTTTTCGGGGCGACCAGCGCGCGTCGCGGGGACTCCGTGCGGCGCCGCGTCCGCAGCCTTGGACGTGGGTGTGCACGGGCAAAGAGGGAGAAAAAGAACGGGAAGGAAGCGGGCGCGATCCTCGTGAGAGGCGTGCCGACATGGGCGTCGACACGAATGCACGTAGATTCACGCGCGCACAAACTCATCCACAATCAGGCTCACTCGCTTTCAGTCTCTCGCACACAGACCTATGGTCTTCGCTCGCGCTGCGTGCCCTGCCACGCATGTCCGCACGCCCCTCACGGTTCGTGGCCCCATACGGGGCGCGGGCGAAGATGATATTCATAATTGAGGTATTCGCACCTGCATACGGTTGGGTCCTTCGCCTGGCCAATTTTCTTTAGATTTCGCAAGAGCGCGCGCGTAAGCTTTTCTAGGAAATTCGTGTTGCGACACCCTGTGTGTTTGTACGTTGCTTGGGAACTCGGTTCTGAAATCCTTCCAGCACCGAAGGTATTTGAAGGATTCCGGCATGCGCGCGCGACGACGCGCGCGAGTGCACTTCGTCATTTTTGTGTACCAGGGATTCATGAAAACGTATGAGATTCGATAAACGAGTGTGCGCGCATAGTTTTTTGTAGGGGATGGCGATGGGGGGTCGATACCTGTTTGGCTGGGGTGGTACGAACACATAGGTAGGATGGACATCGGTTCAGAAGCCCATGCGTTTTGCATCGGTTCCCGGAGGATCTTTAAGCCCGGGGGGGTAGAACATATCGTGGACAGGAGCATCTATGTGGTTCAATCTACGCGGCACATTGCAATGCAGAACGCAGCAATACGATATACAACGATGCGAAGCAATGCGAAGCAAAGTGTCGGCGGCGACGGGCGGCGACGAGCGGCCACAAGCTGGCCAGACCGACGCCAGGGACCAGTGCAAGTGGCGGCGACGGGCGGCGACAAGCCGGCTGGACCGACACCAGGGCCCAATCACTTTGGTTTCAGGCGAAGCACCCAGCTCGCTGAGGAGCGGGATGGAACGGAGCAATATGAGGAGCTTGGGAGAAGGAGGAAGAGGATGAGGAGGAGGAGGAGGAGGAGGTGGAGGAGGAGGAGGAGGAGGAGGGGGAGGAGGAGGAGGAAGAGGACGAGGAGGAGGAGGAGGAGGAGGAGAAGGAGGTGGAGAAGGACCAGGTCAAACTCAAAACGTGTCAGCGATGTTACAGTAAACCTCCTTCCGCGCTACTTCTTCATAGGTCCCTCTCAGAATTTATTGAACTGCGGGAAGCGCCCTGTTTGAAGATAGCTGTTTGAGAAGTCCCAATGTTGCCAAGACGCCATCCCGGGGACTTAACCACAGCGAGTTAGCGCGATTCTTGCATCCTGGCGATCCTGAATCGTTTCAGAGTACCATTCCTGGGACTTCGACACCGCGAACCAACGTGACTGTTAAGCCCTGACAATCCTAAACCGCTCAGGAACACCATGCACGGGACATCAACCATAATAATGTTTGACATCGTTGCAAATATTGAAGCGAAAGTGCGCGGCGCCAAGGCGAGAGCCACATTTTGAAAAGGAGCCGCCCTCCATCCTTGAAATTGCTGTCCACTGTTAGGACGAATGTGCGTGGCGCCAAAGCGAGAGCCACACTTCGAAAACGGCCCGCCCTCCATCCTTGAAGCTCTTGCGAATTTGTCTGACGAAAGTGCACGGCGCGAAGGCGAGAACCACACTTCGAAAAACGATCCACTCTCCATCCGCGAATCGATCGCGAATGTTAATCTTCAGGACGGTAAGCGGGGAGCGGGTTTCAGGCGAGACGCCTGGCCCGCCCTACCAACACGTCCCGGGGTGCGATAGGGAGGATCTTTGTTATAAGGAAGAGGGATGGAGTGGGAGATGGAGAAGGATGAAAATATGGATTTTAACACATGAAGCAGAGCAGGAGAATAATGGGGAGGAAGAGCAGAGAAGGACAAGGAGGGGGAGGAACAGGAGACGAGGAGAAATGGAGGAGGAGGTGGGGGCTGGCGGATACGAAAAAGGTTTTCTCCTCCTTCTCCTTCTCCACCCCCTCGTCTCCTTTTCTGGTTTCCGCCCTCGTCCTCCACCCCCATCACCACCTCCTCCTCCTCCCGGCCCATCCTCCTCCTCCTCCTCCTCCTCCTCCTCCTCCTCCTCCCTCCTCCTCCTCGTCCCCCTCCTCCTCCTCCTCCTCCTCCTCCTCCTCCTCCTCCTCCTCCTCCTCCTCCTCCTCCTCCTCCTCCTCCTCCTCCTCCTCCTCCTAGTCGCAATTTGGGCTGGCAGGAGCATGACCGACATACGAATGTTTTGCTTGCTACCCGAAAGCGATTTTGACCTCCCATAGTTCGGCCAGGCGGGGGGGGAGCACACGCACTTCTTACCACAATGAGAACCGTCCAATACAATCCACTTGATGCGGGGTCGGTAGAAAGGCTAAACGACATTAGCCAAGATCTCTCCCAATGGGATGTGATTCTCTTCAACGGTACGCAGGAGTGGTGTGGGGAAGAGCTAGCAAAAAAGACAATCCTTCCGAACCACTGGTGCCTAAGATTTGGAGCAAAAAAAGGACGAATGGTGACAAAAGCATGCGGAGTCTCTATCCTGGTTCACAAGAAGATCCCACCCACTGCGCTAAGGAGTATTTACTACCCTCCAAGTGGGTTACAGGGTAGAGCAGCAGGCATTAAGCTACATGTGGGGGACCAGGACTACGCACTCTTCTCCATGTACGTTGCGCCAGTGCACGTACGTTGCCACAGTGAAATAGGGAGGAGACTTTGCGAATGGCTAGAACACACTACCGACCGTCTCGGTGCTAGGGCTATGATCGCGATCGGGGGAGACATCAATAGCGACCTTGGGCTCTACCGAGCCCCAGACGGTTTAGTGCAAAAATCCTACGAGAAACGTTTGGGACCGTATGCGCAGGTACTGGAAAACGACAACGGAACCACAGCTAGGAAATTAGCTTCTGATAGCGAACTAGCGTTTGTGACGACATACCACGACATCGGGCACACATTCGTGGGACCACAGGGGGGACTGAGCAGGGTCGACCACATTATGATTCCGACAGGTGCGTTAGGAGTTGTGGACATGTGCATGGTACTCCACACTGCAGGTAAGCGCCTGCAGTTGATCAAAGCAAGAGGGCCACGAGACCATCTACCAGTGGGACTGGTTCTCAATTGGGGGGCGGTCCACCTCCGACGCCCCCCACTCCCGCAGGATCAGAGGCTGGACAGGGATGCACTTATGCAATGCCTCAGGAAAGGGACGAGGAGAGAGGAGCTATTGAAGAAGATGGAGGAGGAAGTAGGCAAGACGGGAGAGGAGGAGTGGAGGAGCCTGCTGGACGCACCAACGCCCGACAGAGCCTGGGCGAAGTTCGGAGATGCCATCCGCGGAGCACTACGACAGACATTCCCAGCCAACAAACCGACGGTGGATCCGATAGAAGCTAGGCTCAGGGAGAGAAGGATGAAGCTGCTGGCCGACAGGAGAACCCTCAGAGAAACGCTGGCCCCAGAGATCCCAGAGGAGGTACTCGTCCAGAAATGCGAGGAGCTCAAGGAAATCACAGCTGTCCTGAAGAAGATGAGGGAGGAGAGGGAGAGGGAAAGGAGGGCGAAGCTGGTGGAGGAGATATGGGAGGCGTCGGAGAGAGGAGACTTCTCGGAAATGCATAGGCTGAGGATCCAGTACCAGGCCAACGGCAGAGGACCCCCAAAAAGGTACTACTTTACGCCAAAAACTCATTGCACGAAAGCCGTGTGGGAGGAGGAGCTAGCCAAGCCACCAGAAGAAGGAGGGCTAGGAGCGGTAAGGATGAGCGTTGGGGAGCAGCTGGAGGAGCATGAGAACTTTCACTCCAACAGGATGCCATTGCCGTGTGACCACGACCTGTTGGATTGCGTAGGGCGAGATCGCAGGTCGATGTTGAAGTATTGCAGGAAGGCAAAACAAAACGGAGAGCATGGCCTGCGTGGGGACTACCTGTGGAAGCGACTCTTCTCTTGTTGGATCCAACGGCACAATTGTCCGACCCCAGCGAGCAGACTAGGAGGTGGGAGGAGAAAGCAGCGAAAGCAGCAGGAGATGATGAGGAGGAGACCGCCCGCCTGTCCACAGCGCTCCGATTCCAGCGAGGGAGGAAGTTATTGGAAAAGCTGGGGTGGACAGGAGGAGGGCTGGGAGTCAGAGAGGGTATCACGGCCGATCCAGAAGCGCTGCACGACAACTACGGTACAGGAAGAGAGGAAAGAGCAGGGCTGGGAAGGGCTAAACCGAGTGTGCACAACAATCCGACGGTGCAACGACGGCTCACTGATGTGCTGATTAAGCGTAGGACGGCTATGACGACACCACTGGACTGGCACAGATCGATGGCATTCGACGCAGAGAAAAATAACGGGCGAGAGGGAATACAGGGCAAGCGTATCATGCACGCGTATTGCAGCATGGGGATGTCGTGGTTCTCAGGAATGCACAGACGAGGAAACCCCACTGTTCACCACGCATGGGCACAAGGAGGCCTTCCCTCTAGATGCCGAGAGAATGCGATAGCTACTATCGACACTACTAAGTGGAAGGCCAGCCGGCTAGGGTATAGTAGCATTTACACTAACTACGACTGTAGCAACGCATTCGCCAGCACCAAGAAGACTCTCCTACAGGCAGTAGCGTACAAACAGGCTGACGAATGGGATAAACCACATGCGGTAGGTGCGATCGAGGAGACCAGCCTTACGATGGAAGCTGCAGACGGTACAGTTACGATGGCGACTACAACAGGAGCGCAAATGGAATTTGCACTATGCCCACGGCAATTCAACGACAGTTACAACATTTACGTGGGAAAGTGGAACGACCTACAGAGAGAGGACCCAAACCAAAAGCTCCACGACACCTTCCACCCCATCACGGGAGCTCGTCACGACTTGGCTATAAACACGTTTATGGACGACATTACAAAAAGCCACATCACCCCAAACAATAGCACGCCACAAGAGATCATCTCACAGATCAACGAAGCAACAACAAATCTCACTGACACCATCAAAGTAGGAGGCTGGTTTCTCAACAACGGCAAAACCAACCACCTCCTGGACCTGAAAGGACGGGGCAGCTACGCTCGCACCCGCAGGATACGCAGGGCCAAAGAGTTAACAGGGGCAGCACTACGTGAGATGAGAGCACTAGGACCATACATTCCCTCGGACCAGGGCATGAGAGGAGAGATCCGCCAAAGGTGCGACGCAGTGCGACTAGCTTGGCGGCAGGGCGGGATCTTGTGGTCATCGAAGGCGGCGTTCGACATCAAACGGATGATGCTCATTGCCTTTGTGTACGGAGCAGCACTCAGCGGATTGAATTGCTTCGTCCTGCCTCAGGCCGCCACAGATGCACTCGACTCCCTCATAGGCAAGTATCTGCGCACACTAGCACGAGGTAAAATGTCGTGGGTTAGGGGGGATGGGGAGACACGTTGCCACAGCACAGCCAGAGTATTTAGGGAGTGGCGTCTGCTTCGGACAGCTACAGCGCTGCGAATGCGTCGACTGAAGTGGTACCAACAGTGGGCCCGACAGCCTCACGAATGCAGCAATGTGGTAGCAGCAATATTTGGCAGCTCAGTTATGGAAAGATTAGCGGGAATATCGCGACTAGAGAGAGGGGATAGAGTGGGGCAGCAATCAACACCAATGGCAAAGCAGTACTTAGCAGACCTAGAAGCATTGGCAGCAGTGGATGAAGGCATGAGGGAGTGGTGGAGAGAACGTAAGACCGACCTCGATATCCTCCGACACGGTACGAAAGAGTGGAAAACGTGGACACAAACCGACCCAAATATCCTACACAATGCGACGGTGGTCTGGGACGGGCAGGAGGAGGAGGTGGACGAGGAGAAGGGGGAGGAACTCATTTCGAAACCGTTCTGGTGTGACTACGTGTGCGAAGACACGGAAGGTAATCAGTCGGTATGTGGGAAATGCTTTGCTACGCCTCAGGCCCTGAAAGCACGCGGACGAGGAGCTCACAACGAATGCGCCCTCCTGTCCCAGATCGTGATTACAAACCAGCGCCCATGGTGCATGAGCGTATTTAACAAGAGGAAGACAGCGATAGACCACGTTCAGCGGGCATGCGACCGACACGGAGTTTGCCACATTGACTACTCAAAATGGGCACATGAAGTAATTATACCAGAGGTGTTGACATGTAGCATCTGTGATCATGTGGCTCGAGGCTTGCACTCTTTTCAGTTACGCGTACGTGAGCACCACGTCGGACCAGAGAGCGTACTCGAACGATCGGATGATCCCCCCACCGCCGAGCGAGGCCTGGCAGATCGGAGCCAACAAGCGAGGAGGAGCACCGGCAGCAGGGTCGGGGGGGCCCGCAAGAAAGGCGCGACCGACAGCAGCAGGAGATGGCGGGGAGCCGCCGCGCGGGACGGGCAGGGACCTCTTCGACGAAGATTACGACCAGAGGGGCCAGGCGTTGCGCAAGCTGGTCTTGAAGAACAGCCAAGAAATACGAGATCTCATGCACCAGACGGGGGACTTCTGGCTCGCGCCCGCAACGCCCAAGCCATTCGCAGCGGGACTGGAAGCAGGCAAAGAATATTGCAAAGCGGTTCGTGCAGCAGGAAAAAAGCACGGGCTTGGATCTCCGCACGTGCACGTGGCGATGGCAACGCTCAGGTCCCTCCACGACGAGATAGACGGAGAACAAGGGAGCGCTCTGGAGAAGTCCAGCAAGCAGGTCATCAGGGAGTTCGTGGAGGCCACCAATCACACGAAGGGCAACATCCTAGTGGAGGAGATGATCCTCGCGTTCAAGGTCCAGGAGACGCACGAGCGCGAGGACCTGGATGCAGGCGACCGCCTGGGGAAGATCTCCTTCACCCTGAACCCGACGCCGTGCCTCCAGGCGAAACTGGCGAATCACGAGGTGGGGGGGGCAGGCCCTGGAGGCAGTGAAGGTGTACGAGGTGATGAAGTTGAAGACGGCCATCACGATCGGCTTGCAGTCCATCAACGGCAAGAAGGCGACGGGCCCTGGCCCCAAGACAGCGCTGGAGAGGTCAGTAGAGAGCACGTTGCGGCGCAGGTGAGCACCACTCCACCGAGCCGCACCCCGTCGTCGAGGAAGAGACGACGACTTACCACGACGGTAGGGTTCGGTACCGTTCCTTCTGCCTCTTCTGTTGCAGAATGTGTTGAAGGGAGAGAGGAAGAGACGCTCTCTCGCAGTCGGACCTCGGGCCTACCTCCTGTTCCCTGGCCCCCTTGCTCCGACCTTGAAAAGATTGCCAACGACATAAGTAAGGGCCCTCGGAGACTCGACAGCGTGAGATCAAATATTGAGAACAGCGACAGATTTCGGGAGATCTACGAACTGGCCCAGCGATGTCGAGAGCGTAGGAGAGCACAGATGCATGGGGGCCCAGATAGAAGCCCCGAAGACCTCACACAAAGCAGGGGAACCAACAATTGATGCCCAACATCCGACTACGACCGACTCCAGCATAAACCAACAAAAAAACAACGGAGTCTAACAACATGTGTGGTACTATGGTGGCACGACTAGGTGACCGCAGCTGTAGGCTCAGTCGCCCTCTCTTTTGTTCGCCTCTCTCCTGCTGTGCTATGACGGAGCACGCGCATTCTAGTGAGATCCCACCTGCGTACTTGGAGCACTGCGATATACGTTATGCCAGCCCAATGGGCCGCCTTATGATGGGAAACGAGCGTCTGCGATCGACAATAAGAGTATTCCAGACCCAGATCCCACCGCTGCGTGCCATCATAAATGAGCTTATGGTTATGTGTGCGTGGGGGCTGCGGGCTACGAACCCCTATGAGCCTCGTCATCCGCTTCTTCTATTTGCTGCATCATAGCGAGCCGCGGCCACGAATAATCGCGGGAAGACAATGGCCACAAAACGGCGTCGCAGGGGGCTCGCTTCCTTGAGCGCCAGGAAGTCATTCGCCAGTTGCAAACTCAAAGCATCATTATCGACACAGCTCTGATGGGATTACAGTACGCCCGACGGCAGCTGACATATGAACATGAAGTCTTGATCCCACCGTTCCCTGACCAGATCAATTTCACACAGGAATTGCGAGTGGGCGGATCGGCTAGCACGCGTGAAGGAGAGTGAGCGCCAGAGTTTTTTTCCTTGCCTGTCAACAGCCCTGGATTGCTAGGTAGGAATCCCACTAACCAGCAACGGGAGCCTGGCAAGCGAGCGCCCATCCGCTTCCGTGCAGCTGCCGTCCCGCAAACAAGGTGGGAGGGTCAGCAGGATAGGTTGTTTCGACTTCATCTTCAATGTGATGCAGAGGAAGTGGGTTACCCACGCCGCTCCGCACTCTTTTTGCCTCTCTTGCTTTCTGTCTCATCTCACCCCTGTCCTGGCGCCGAAATTCGTGACATTTTCGTTGCGTCTTGAATTGGGATGCGATCTCTTGCTCTCTGTCTCTCCCGAAAGGTTTTGCCACCAGGTGTATGTTGCTCTCAGGGCTCCCCACCGCCAACGGGCCGTGGAAGAGCCCCCAGTCTGATCGAATAGTACGGCAGGGCACTGGCCCCGCCGCCGTGTCGCCACGGTGACGCACCCGACGAGTTGTGGAGGGCGGGGAGTGGAGTGGGGTGGGGGGTTGCCTGCTGGCAAGAACTCGTCCCTGGTGCCTCACCGTCGCGTGGCAGGCCTCACAGACAGCGAGGAGGCCAATCCATAAGTTCCCGCAGGGGTCTCACAAGCGATCTGGCTGAGAGGAGCTTTGACCCCCGAGCGCCTGCCTTGCCTTGCCTTGCCTCCTCCTCCTCCTCCTCCTCTCCTCCTCCTCCTCCTCCTCGTCCTCCTCTTCCTCCTCCCAAGAACCTTCCTGGTTCATCGCTGATGCGCCTTGTGTTTGCACTGGTCCTCCTCCTCCTCCTCCTCCTCCTCCTCCTCCTCCTCCTCCTCCTCCTCCTCCTCCTCCTCCTCCTCCTCCTCCTCCCTCCTCCTCCTCCTCCTCCTCCTCCTCCTCCTCCTCCTCCTCCTCCTCCTCCTCCTCCTCCTCCTCCTCCTCCTCCTCCTCCTCCTCCTCCTCCTCCTCCTCCTCTTCCTCCTCCCAAGAACCGTTCTGCTTCTCAACTGCGCCGCGGCGATTTTGGGCCGCGCTCCGCACCTTTGCGAGGTGTTCTTAGCGACGGGCTACGCCGCCGCGCCGCGTGCTGTGGCGAGCCCCGAATAAGGCGGAGCAGAGCAAGCAATGAGCTGCTGATTTGGGCCCTCCCCTGCGGCGGCCACTGGTGCTCGTGCAGGGCCGCCTACTGGCAGGCGCCCTCGGGCCCGCCGCCGGTCTGGAGGTCGTCCACCAGTGGCCGGATCAGGGCCAGCCGCAGGCGCCGGAGGCGCTTGACGCCATCTGGGCTTCCGCGCCGACATCGCGGGCTTGCGCGCGGAGCTCAGCGCCGCAGGCGAGCGGCCAGTCCAGGCGGCAGCGGCGGCGGTCGAGGCCACGAGGAGCGTGGTGCAGCAGCAGGAAGACGAGGTCGACGAGGCCAGCGAGGGCGCTGGCGGAGGAGGCCGACTGTGACGGCGAGGGCTCGCCGACCGCCTTTTTGGCCAGCCAGGTGAAGGGCGGAGCCGGAGAGTACGAGCGTTCTGTCCCGGACCCGCTGCGGGACTTCGTCGCCGCTGGAGGCGGGAAGAGGAGTGGGCAGCCATGCGCTCGCCGCCGCGCCCAGGACGGCGAGGACGTGAAGGACGAGCTGGACGTGATGACGTCCGTGTCGCAGCTCGCGCGCTGCGTCCTCACGGGCGAGCCGCTGATGGAGCTGGTCGTCGAAGGCGTCGGCGGCAAGACGGGCGTCGTGCCGCCGGCAGTGGACGGTTTCGACGTCACCGCGCGGCTCGGCAGCAAGCTGGAGAGCATCGACGGGCAGCAGAACGTCGACCACAGCGGGCCCCTGCGCGGCGAGGGGGTAGGCCACTGCGACGGTGAGAGCAAGCTGGAGGGCCTCGACGCGAAGAAGGACTTCGGCTACCCCCAGCCCCTGCGCGGCGAGGGGGTAGGCCACAGCGAGAGAGCGCAAGCAGGAGGGCACCGACGTGCCGAAGGACGTCGACCACGGCGACCCCCTGCGCGGCGAGGGGCTAGGCCACTGCGAGTTCGATGGCAAGCTGGAGGGCATCGACGCGCTTTACGGGCGGCAGTGGTCCAGGCTGCGCCCCGACCCAGGCCAAAATCTCCACGGGGCCCTGCTGATGGACGTCGACCGCGGCCAGCTGGATGGCAGCGATGCGCTGAAGGACGTCGGCTACGTCGGACCCCTGCGCGGCGAGGGGGTAGGCCACAGCGAGCGCGACGTCAAGCATGAGGGCGCCGACGCGATGAAGGACGTCGATCACAGCGGACCCCTGGGTGGCGAGGGGGTCGGCCACTGCGAGTGCGAGGGCAAGCTGGAGGGCAGCGACGCGCTGCAGGACGGCGACCACGGCGGACCCCTGCGTGGCGAGGCCGTTGGCCACGGTGAGTGCCAGGTCAAGCTGGAGGACCTCGACGCGATGAAGCGCAGGCTGGTGGGCATCGGCAAGAAAGGCAGGCCGAGGAAGAAGGGTAAGGCCGCGCAGGCGAAGGAAAGCGCCGCAGGCTTGCCCACCGCGGACGACGCCGCCGAGCGGGCCAGGCAGGCGCTCAGCCTGGCCTCCGCCGAGCGCCGCGAGCTGGAGGCCCAGCTCGCAGCCGCCCGCGCCGACCTCGCCATCGAGGAGATAGAGGTGCGCGCGGCGGCGGTGGAGCTGGCGGCGGCGGGCGGGGCTTGGGACGAGCCCCCGGCCTGAGGCCGCTGGCCTTCCCGTGCCTCGGGCGCGGGGATGGGGCGTGGCGGCTCGACCGTCACTCTACCGCTTCTTTTTTACTCTTACTCCTCCTCTCCCTCCTCCTCCTCCTCCCCTTCCTCTTCCTCCTCCTCCTCCTCTTCCTCCTTCGCCTTCTCCTCCTCCCCCCCCCTCCGCCTCCTCCTCCTCATCATCATCATCCTCCTCCTCCTCATCCTCCTCCTCTCCCCCCGCGCTGGCTCCAGCGTGCACGGGAGCGCCATTCCCCCGCGCGCGCGGCAATTCCGCGCTGCTCCAATGCAGTCACAGGGGGCTCGTCTGGGGATCGCTCATCGTTTCTCTCCTCCCCCCCCCATCGGCGTGCTCCCCTGGAGGAACATTAGCTTTCCAAGGCCCAAAGGCGCCATTTCATCCTTGCAGTTACGGCCCATTCCCAGCCACTATTGCTGGCCGCGCTTGCCCAAAAGGCTTCAATTTGAGCGTTCAAGGCCCTCTGCATCCTTACCACGTAGCCATTCAGCCAAGACGCTGGAATGAGGACCACTCTGGGCTCAGCAGGGGTTTTGGTTTTCGGACCGATCCTTAGCTCAGGGACTTAGAGTTAAGGACCTTGTTTGGCCTCCACAGCGATTAGGTTTCCCGACCTAGAGTTAGGTAGGGAAACCTACTCGGTGTCGAGGCCCCGTCGTTCTTTACTTGGCGTTCCTTCTGGTATCACGGTGACTATATGATCCTGTCGCGATGCAGTCTCAATTGTCCGTCAGCGGGGGGGGCCAGGGGCCCGTCACCGAAGGGCCCAGCGGTGGCGGGGCCTCCGATTGACGGGGTTTGCGCAGAAGCGCCCTTCAGTCAACAGCGCTACCGGCTCAACGCTCAAAAGAAGAGCCTCGGCCACGTGAGGGCCCCGGGGCGGGGGGTCGAGGGCCGGGGGATGATGATGATGATGATGATGATGATGATGATGATGATGATGATGATGATGATGATGATGATGATGACGATGATGATGATGATGATGATGTTGATGATGATGATGCCGATGCTGATGATGATGATGATGATGATGATGATGATGGTGATGATGCTGATGGTGATGACGATGATGACGATGATGACGATGATGATGATGATGATGGTGATGATGATGATGTTGGTGCTGGTGATGGTGATGGTGGTGATGATAATGGCAAGTGTGGCGATGGTGATGATGATGGTAATGATAATGATGATGACGATGGTGGCAATGATCACGATGTTAGCGATCATGCTGCTGATGATGCTGCTAATGTTGATAATCACGATGCTGGTGGTGTTGTTGGTTATGATGCTGGTGTTGGTTTTGATGATGACGATGGCACTGACGATGACGATGACGATAATGGCGAATATGATGATGATGATGCTGATGATGACGATTATCGTGACGGTGATGGTGGCGGTGATGATGATGATGATGATGATGATGATGATGATGATGATACTGCGGGTGGTTGTGATGATGATGATGATGAACATGATGCTGCCAGAATGCTGGACTGTGTAAGATGGTCGTGCTGATGATGGTGATGATGGTCGTGTTGATGCTGATGGTGATCATGATGATGATGATGAGCATGATTATGATGCTGATCATGATTACTACGATGACGATTATCATTATAATGATGACGATTACGACGACGATGATGATCATGATGCTGACGA